>OENT01003036.1:0-15394 GCA_900239685.1 Rotaria macrura
AAACCCTGCACTTTCAGATAGGAATCTCTAGAGAAGACCTGTTAATTTTTTGAAAAATGATTGGATTTTGAATGTTAGAAGTTAATGATTCAATTACGTAGTCAGGTTTCTATAGTTTCATAAATTGTGATTTTCTTCATCTAGACGATCATTGTTTGTTCGCTTAAAATATTTCTCTTGATACAATCAGCACTCAATGACTTCACTGGTACTTAATGCAACAGAAAAACATATCTGATGGTTCTATGAGTTGAGATCTATTCTGTAATTTCATTTAGATTTTCTTTTATAGAATAATATATTACATAGTGATATAGATATCAAATACCTGTAGATATTATATAACATTTCTTTGTCATGTCAGTAATCATCACTTTTACGATAGAGACTAACACTACTGCACTTTTATCAGAATCAACTCGCAGACCGAGGGGCACAAAATCTAGCAGATGGATTAAAGGATAATAACGTAAGTCACAATTTTCTCTTATTCGTTCTACGTAATATACATCGTTGAAAATAGAAAACATTCTCGATTGTCAATTTAACAAACAGTCCTGGACATTTTGCATCGATTTTCTATGAAAGACCATAGACTTAATCAACAAGATCGTTTTTCTCTAACGTGCTGGAATGAATTTCGTGTATATGTGAAAGATGGCTTTTCAAAAGAGAGTATTCGTTAAAAATGTGTTCGGCTGGGTGTATGAAGTTTAAATGATATCGGATTTTATAGTGATAAATAAAACCTTGGTTACTAAGTAGTTCGTTATTTCTCTATTGTTACTGACAACATTAAGAGAGATCTTGCAATAGAAGTTTTCATAATTTGTTTCTTTTAGCTTGCTTTTAATACATTTTGATAGTTCGCAGCTTGGTTTGAAAATATTCAAGCTACGACTAAGCATTATCCAATTAATCGACGTCGTCTCTTCTCTTTATTCCTATATTCCATCGAGATTATCATCAACGATTATTTGTCCATGCTCTAAACTGATAGTACGACAATTCTCGTTAGAGTTTTATGAAAACAGATGATTAGCTATTAGATTTAACGATTCATCGACGCCTAAAATCCATAAATAAAGAAGTACACCTATTTGTATCTTAATTTGTCATTCTGGTTAAGTCAGAGTTAGGATTCTTTCATTTTGAATCCTATTAAAATAGATAATTGTAGAAACTTAGAAGATTTGAAAAAAAAAGCAAACCGAGAAACAAATTTTAGTGATCAAAAAATTTCCGTACACAACTATAGATATTCATAGGAAATATTCATTTGCCTACCTGACTTGAAAGGAAGTGTTTGATAATTAAAAAATGAATAAAAAATTATATAGTCAAAAAGTTCTCCTCACTTTGTTATCAGGATTTTGAAAATAATGTTGTTTTTATCTATCGATTATCGTCAATTTCAATTATTAATATTTGGCTATTATAACTTAAAGATTGAATGAATTCATGCGTGTTGATATTTGTACAAAGTTGACAGTTTTAAAACAAGAGATTTTGATGGAGTATTAGAAATAATACTCTATCATATCTCTATAGGATACAGAGATCTAAGACTCGCCTCGCCTCGCACCGCCACGAGGCGAGGCAACTGGGCATTTTCTGCACCGCGGCGAGCACGAGTTGACTTTTTGACTCGCCGAGTCGACTCGCCTATACATAGAATGTTATTTCTGATGAATAAATGGCAAATCTTTAAGGATATCTTACGATTTTATGCAGCTCTTTCTAAGTGTTTCCATTTGTAGAAAAGTTTATCAAATCGGGACAATAACTTGGTGTGCAGGATGTCTCAATAGTCAGCTTAAAAAAGAAAACTGTATATCTCTACAGAGTGATGAACAAATTATCTGATATTTTTCGTGATGATAGAGGATAATTCCAAAGTTCTATTCAAGTGTTCGCCGCTTATTAACACACTTCTGCCAATCATCAACCACAAAAAATAGAAACATATCCTAAATTTTATTCACAAATTCCACTTTGTAGAGATTGTTATACTGATCATTTTGATTAAAAATTTGTTCTATTTTCATCAAGAACTAACGATATCAGAGTCAAGGTATTGTAAAATGTAGTATGCTTTGAGCGGATTGCTGTCCAAATCTCGAAAGACAAATTCCCGAAAAGGTAAAGGTAGAAATAAAAAATATAGAAAAAATATCTCAAAAGACAAAATTTCGAAAACCTAATATCTCGAAAGATTTCCTCTCATTCTGTCATCACTTCGACCACTTTAAAATTGATATTGTATGAGTGGGCTGCTTTCTTTTATTTTCATTTCGTCTGTTCATGCGGTCTGTGCTCTGAAACAATGCTTCTTTTTTCTCTTCTTTTTTGTGTGCACTCTCCATGTCGCACAAACTGTATACGTTCATTCACCTCCTGATAAATTTGTCATATAAACACAATATTCGTTTACTGCTGTTATTGACTTTTTTCGTTTCTTTTACACCTACACCGCAACCATGTCATCGAGCGATTCAGATAACACATCTGCAATTTCATTTCTTATTATTAATGAGAAAAAACGTATTCTTGTTATCAATGCCCATATTTATCAACAAAACAGCCAATGTGAAATTCAGTTATTGGTTATGCGAGAACAAGTTGTGCAAGGTGAGCGTTCACCTGAATTCTAATGATCAGATTCTTAAATACACGGAAAATGCTCATACTCATATACCTGTACCTGAGCCATTAGAGATTGGCAAGATATGGACAAACATCAAAACTCGAGTCTTTGGAGGAGCAATAGTGATTAGCCAAATTTATCACGATGAGCTTGCCAAACCAAATCTTTCTAAAGCAGCTCTTACTATTGCTTCTACAGTTAGAGACGCTAATAAGTAATTAAAATTTTTTCTTTCTATATTTTAATTTTTCGAATCTTGTGCTTTCGATGATTTATTCTTTCGAATTTTTTAATTTCTTAACAGGAAGTTTTCGAGATTTTGTCTTCGAGAATTTTGTTTTCGAGATTTGGACGCAATACCCTTTGACCAACACTATTTGCCGTTCTCCAGTATTTGAACTCTGGTAACAGCTTTTCTTGATGAGCATGGAACATCTGTTGACCAAAATGATCAGCAAATAGGACCTCTAAAAATATGATTTGTCAGTAAGTTCTCGAATAGTGTTGCTATTGTTTTCAATGCCCAGATGAGTACTTTATCAAACTTCAACTAACGTCACTGGTGTTTTCAAATCTTGTCAGTGCATAAAGATTTGAGAGGATTTTTCGAAGTTAGATAGAATAGAGAAAACTCAAGGATTCACATAAAGTATTACATAATTTTGAAAATTTAAGAACAGAGGAATTCGCATCCGATTATAGAAACCCTAAATTTATAGTTTATATTTCGCATAGAAATGTGAATTTTTATCTTTTAAATTAGTGATAATAAGTCTAATTGATGCTATTAAACCTTTTACTGACGAATAAAAACTTCAAAGTATCTCTGCCATTGAAAAAAAATAGTTCATTTGATCATAATCCTGTGCAGCTAAACAGTTTTCTTTTTGCTAGATGACTTTTAGCACATTCTGGATACACGTATATTTAATTATTCAGTCTTTCCCAAATATTGCACTGATGCAGTTCTCAGAGCATTGTTTATACGCTCAGTAAAAAAGCTAACGATCTTTATTTATTTGATTATCATTAATATGTTTCAGACCCCGCAGTCGTCCTTCTTTTTTTCGTTTTCATGTAAGAAGATCCTATATATACGTATTCTGCACAACAGACATGAGACACTTCGCAGAAATTTTATCCATATGTTAGGAAGAGTACAAAATGAAGCAATCGTTGTTCTAGAACGGGAATTTATTATTCATTCTTTATTTGAAAATCTATAAATTTACAACTTTTGCAAAATTGCGAGCTTACGAATTTCCTCATCTTTTTGTACCATTCTTTCATTAACGTTTTCAATTCTTTTCTCAGCTGATTCCTTTGGTCGATTTCATCGTTGAGTTGTGTTTTCGAAACGTTGCAGATGTTTGGACGTTCTGAACAATTTTACACATTAGTCCAACTTCTGTTGGCAGCGCTTAATTCGACATTGTATATAGTACATATGAACGTACTCTTTTCTTTACCATGACATTACCAAACTGAACACGGTTTGCCCACCGGGTCGGCCTTTTGTAGTCACTTTCATGAGAAAGTAGTGTCTTTCGGCATCTAAGGTCGTTTTTGTGTTTTATGAAACATGCACTTTCATCTATACTTTATGAAGAGCATAGTTGATTTACATAGTATGTAATGAAAAACACTTCTTTTCATTTATTGATAGATTAAGTCGCCGTATGTTAAAAGTATATCGGTTTGTTCATTTTCAAAAAACACTTTGTGAGAAGTATCGTCCTATTTCTGTTTGATTATTCATTATATCTTTTATCGTTACGCTTGTTCATGTCTTTTCTCTCTCATTCCATGACCAATATTTTTTGTTTCATGTCTTATTGTTTTTTCTCTAATATAAGTATGTGTTCTATAGTGAGAGAGAGAACTTGTGGCTCGCAGAAGTCAAATTAAATAACAATCTTCTGAAATCGGCACTAATTTCATCAAACTTGGTGCACAGCTATCTTCTCTCACTTGGAAAGACAAAAGCAGCAATATATACTAATGATCTTATGATGATACCAAAAATCGTCTCTTAGAAGTACTAGAGGTCAAGCCATTGTATACTTGAATTAGTTTGAGTTTCGTTTGCGTATTATTATTGGATTCATGGGTTGCTTTTACTAAGTGCAAAGCTACAATCTAAAAGTGAATTATGTTCGTGCAGGTTCAACTGGATCTTCACCTGATTTGTCTTTATTTTTTATTGTAGGACAGTAAATTACAGCCCTGCAGATTACGACTTTTCTGTACCCTAATCCTATCCTACTGAATAACTTTGTACCCTAGTCCTAGGATAAACTATAGACTTCGTAGCTTTTTCCTACCCTACCCAATGGAATTCTACCTTTATCCTAATTATCCTATCACAGAGATTTTTCATATTAGACCCTATTATACTCTAGGCTTTTCAAGTTCAAGGAAAAGTCAGCATGAAGTTTTTCTTCGACATTTTCAGCATATTTTATTGATTTTCAACGAGAATCAGATACAAAATATTTAGATATTTAGAAAGTTTCTTAAAAATAAAATATCATTAACAACACCACTGTTTAAGTTTTGTCTTATTTTTGACGAAAAACATGTCAGAAATGTATATTAAGTTCAGCTCCATAGAAGTTTTATCAACGTGAAATCATCCTTAATTGTACCTCTATAAACTTTTAGCAACCTTACCCTACCCTATGCGCTTTGTACCCTAAACATACACAGTAATTTAGGTTAGGACAGATTAGGGTAAGTTAACGGTTTTCCTGCAGAACTCTATAGTAAATTTTGAAATAATCCTTCTTTTTATTTTGAAAAATTTGTTTTCGAAATCCTTCTTTTTCGTACCCTCCCTGTGGGGTCTGATGTTTGTTCTGTTAACTTATTTAAATTCATAAAATAAAAAGATGGTGATTGTTATGTGTGGTTGAAAAACTACCTAAAAATAACTATTTTGTTTTAAACTCTAGGCGAGGCGAGGTGAGGTGGTGACGAGTCGCTTTTTTGATTGACTCGCGGATCTTTGATCTCTACTATTGATTTGTTTAACATAAGATCAATAAGAAACCATGTGAATGATTCCAGAACCGAAGTTTTACTTTATCTTTAATTTATTTTATAGATAAAAATAAGATCTTTATGTATATTTGAACATTAAAGAAAATATAAGTACAAATGTAAGATTATTTTAGCAGCAACGTAAGGCGAATGTCGAATTGAATACCGCGAACTAAGATTAAGAAATGAACGATATGAAATGTATTACTCGATTGTGCATACAAAAATACATAGTAGTAAGATTGAAAGTTACGACGTACTTATTCTATTATTCCAATTTACGCAGCTTTTTTCTAAATAGTAAACTATCTTAATGATGACTCGAGTTGACTGACATATTCGATAAGAATTACAATGAGTTCATGCGATTCATTTTGAGGTGTCAGTTTTGGTTTGAATGTGGATGAATCTGCTTCTACAGTCAACGATGACACTTACTAAATAAAATCTAGTCTAAAATTTCTGCGAAGGATTGTACATTCCAAGTGATACAGTCACGTAATGACAGAAAGGAAACAACGACACTGACCATATTCAAAAAGAAATCAATATTTTATCATGCTATTGATGGGTATTCCATTGAGAGAATTATCTGATGGACTTAATCTTAAATATTGGACATCATGATTCAGTGCCATCAATATGAAGAACAGCAAATGAAACCAATCACTTTCACTGATAAATTTTCTTTGCACCTACTTAAATGTAAGAATAGACTACTCTATTCTTTTCTTTCATCTTGACTAAAATCAACTATTGCAACTATATAGAACATGAGAACCGATTGAAAATTCTAATGAAGAATAGCATAGTTCTTTTTTGACAAGAGTCATCATTCACTATTAGAATCGTTTTAAAGCATCGACATCAAAGAATGTTGGTTAAAGGGGAATATACGTACAGTAATATTTGAGGACTGACATTGTTCTACTCGTCATGTCTCATTAGAGAAATTTTCTCTGATGCCTGTCTCACATAGCCAACGATCACAAACGACTTCAATCGACATGAAATACAAATACTGTAAGGATAAAAAAATAGATCTATGTACTACTACAATAAATTATAAACAATAAATAACTACGAAAAAAGAATTTCTTCTGAGTACCATTTAACAAACTTTTAAGAGAAGTACTATATTATCACTTCCATAGTTAGCTTCGGCAATATCCAGTCGGGGATCATTGTTGAAATCATCTATAGCTTTAGAACAAGGGCGAGCATTGTAGTCCATTGAAAAGAAGGTTTGATTGACAAAAGATCCATTTCCTTGTCCAAACAGAATAACAATATTATTAGTGCCCACTTTCGCTACAACTAAATCCACACTAGTATCATAGTTGAAGTTACTTATGGCAACAGACAATCGTTGAGAACTACCGTTGATTGAAAACGTTTTCAAGTTGAAAACTGTGCCATTTCTAAGACCGAAAAATTTATCAACATTGTTGGTACCTGAATTTGCAAATGCAATGTCAGATTGCTGATCGTTATTAAAATCTCCACTAGCTACAGAACATGGACTAGCATTAGGTGCTATGCTAACAATCGTTTCCATAAGAAAGCTTCTATTACGATATTCAAGAAACACACCTGTATTATCTGCATCAAAATTAGGAACAACAATATCGAATTGACCATCATTATTCAAATCTACAATAGCAATATCAAACTGCTGAGAAGGATTTCCTGTCGAATATGTCATAAGTGGTAAAAGACGTCGATGTCCACGTCCAAAGAATAACCCTAGTTGGTTTATTTGAGACAAAGTAACACCTATGTCTAATTGACCGTCATCATTCAAATCCAATATAATAATCGATAATGGACTCGAACCTTGCCCAGTTGATAATTGTTCAACCAATCCATATGTATCATTTCCAAGACGAGAATATATCGTTATACAATTATTGAGATAATCAGTAAGAACAATATCTAACTAGTCATCACCATTCAAATCACCTGCAGGGATTGAATGTGGTGAAATATCATTTCCACTTGAAAATGTCATATATAATAGTTCCAAAAGGTCCATCGCCTAATCCGAAGAGAATGCCTATTTGATCAATATTCTAATTAGCAATATCTAGTCGATCGTCGTTGTTAAAATCACCGATGAAAATCGAACACGGAGACGAATTATTTCCAGTCGAATACGATATCATCGATGTAAATGTTCCATTGCCATGCTCAGTAAATATACCGAAATTATGAGTTCCATAATTTCCGACAACAATACCAAGTCGATTATCACTATTCATATTGCCAATAGCGACTGCAGATGGACTAGATTGAAGGCCAGTTGAATACGTATTTTGCATTAGAAAACTTTCATTGGCAGATCCTAGAAATATGTCTATATTGTTCTTGCCAGAATTAGCAATGGCAACATCAAGTTCACTATCTTCATTGACATCAGCGACAACAAGAGACAATGGATAGGAATCGAGACCTAATGAATTCCCTATCCACATTTGAAATTGGATCTCACATGTGCGATCTGAAAAGAAAAGCACAAGTTAAATAAATCCACAGATTAAGCATCTATATAAACGACGCAAACTATCGATTGACTAAGTCTCGAAGTTCTACTACTACAATTTTACGCCAGATATTTTTCTAGTTAGCTCATAAAAATCCTATTATATTTGTCATTTCAACACATATTCAATACGAAATCGGACATGTACGATTGTTGTTTAATTGACTTTCTATCAAAAGATACAACTTCTATTGTGTCGTTCTTTTCCATATTGATTTGATTATTACTACGATAGTGAATATAGTCTTCAATTAAGTTAAAACTCATACTAGTTTTCTCTTAGCGTGTAAAGTTCTTCATTCCGAAGAAAAAACAATTCTCAGAAGTTACTTTGATTTTGTAGTACAGTAAGACAAACCACTGAAACACCAACGGTGATCACAATCATAATGAAGACGGTCCATCAGAAAATGAACATGGTGGAGTGTTTCATCGATGCACGAACGTTACGTGTGTCAATGAAAAATAATACAAGAATGAGAAATGCAAATGAAAGAAGAAGATCATCATCGTACTTGATAATTAATATGGTCGTTCTTCTTTTTCTATTAATCGACTTCGGAGAGTATGAGAATAAATTCGAACAGTTTCGACGAGAGTCCAGATTACTCGAATCGATAATTCCATCGGCCGTTGAATTATTTCCATGATGCATTGATAAAGATTGATCTATAAATACGTATATTCAAAGAAAGAAAATGTCATCATGACTATTAGTTGTCAACGAATGTCTTTGGAGAATCATTTTAAAAATATCGTATTCATGATGACAATTTCGACAATACTGAAAGAATCTTTCGACGAATCAACACAAAAGCAGCGTTGTTATTATTTACAAGACAATCTCTACTTTGTTGTAATTCAGTCACTTCCAATTGATAGCACACTCTAAGGTGTGGAATTTCAATGAATGATCTTGACTGTTTATCCTTTGTATTTATCAATGTAAGTTTATCTTTCTTAAAAGAGTAATGAAGCAGAAAGACGATAGACGAGTAAATTACTAATACATGAGAACGAATCATATTCTATATTCCAATCGAACATTTAATGAGAAACGAAGAAAAAGTAATAAGAGGAAAAGCTATGTTATGCGCTGATATCGCGTACGTACATTGATACGAAAACGCACCTACACTGCATAACATCGAAAACATATGTTGATAAGATTTTTTCTACTGCGACTCTTAAGTTTGAATCACTTCTTGTTCAATAGTTGCACTGTTGTCAAAATAAGAATTTTCATTTTCTTTTCACCATTTTGTATGGAGCGTGAACCCTGTTACTAACTCTTCTACTTGTTCATATGTCCTATTGGTGATGTTTTTTTTAAGTGACTACGTTATTTTCTTAGAATTTGACATGACAGTCACTCATACGGAGGTTCTGAAAATATATTGAACAAAGTTTTTCTCAGATTTTGTACAAGAATGACCAGATTTGATGAAGACGTGATTGTAAATTGAATGCTTTTCCTATAATCCATTCAAATTGAACTTATTTGCAAGATAATTTATTTTCTCTGGGTATAAATTCCTTTTTAATCAAGTTTTTGTCATCGAAATATACTCAAAAGATAAAAAGTGTTGCTATTTTTCAAAATTTCGAAATAGAATATTCAAGAAAAAACAGTGAGTAAAATGGACAAAAAAATTTGTACGCCTAGATTTGTCAAAACTCTATAAGTTCGATGAGTTATTTATGAAGATAATTCGGAGAACAAATCAAATGAATTTGAAATTCAGCTACAGAGTGCAAATGCGATTAACATAACTCAGC
The DNA here is from genome assembly GCA_900239685.1 of Rotaria macrura. NCBI lineage: Eukaryota > Metazoa > Rotifera > Eurotatoria > Philodinida > Philodinidae > Rotaria > Rotaria macrura. The sequence continues at coordinate 10,011 of OENT01003036.1, forward strand.
AAGGATAACGAGAGATGTGTTATCGAAATTCATGATGAATTGTTCGTTGAGCAAATCGATTGAAAATTATGTTATTAAGATCTGTAAATGTTTTTAGATGCACAGCCTTTTATTTATCTTACGCTGTTGCAAACGAAACAATGCAAACATAAAAACAGTAGAGGATGCAATAAAGGCAGCACAAGATGTACAGCCGCATGTTACAAATACGTTTTTCTTTCTTTTATCAAAGGCACTTGTGATACAATGGGAGAGAAGAGATCTTCTTAGTGTACAAATATTACGCTGTATATATGGTACCAATCTCAGTTAAAGGGCGGTGAATGTGAGGGCTAGCATATTTTACTAGTGCTCATTTTATACAGTAAAACATGATGTATCATTAGTAAGAAAAATAATAATTATAATGATGGAAAACGATCACAAAAAAATGATTTCCGGTATCGATATTGTTTAAACCAATATTCATTCGGTTGAAAATAATTATTTCAATGCATTACATGGAAAACATGTTTAGGTGCACGTCGTAACTCTCTTCTGAAAAGAAATAGAAGAATGATGGTATCGTTTTTCTCGATTGAAAAGTGTCGACTAAGATTCTAATTCATTTTTATTAGTTGAATTAAGCAACAACTTATCTTTCGATAATATATAAGAAGAAGGTTTCTGATATATTGTTATTCTACTTGAACACTTGTGTTGAATTGTTTTGTATTCATAGGAGAACTCTAGTTTCTGATGGAATTGCTTTTTCCTAGTTTTTCTTTCAAATTATTCATCAAAAGATTGAGGCATTCAATGCATGAACGTTTGTCTCCGATCCCTTGAAATGGATAGTATCTAAATTTATACAGATTTTTGATTCAAATACTTGGAAATATTTGATATAATGGGAATTAATCCATCTTTTTTGTTACATAGTACTGTCAAATCTCCGATGATGAACAAATTAAAATGCAATATCCTGTGGATCGAGAATCACTGAGTAAGATATTTAGACGATTGAGTTTCTTGAATAAATAATCATGATAGAAAACACGCAAAAAACGAATAACAATAACAGCAGAAAATATCGAACTGAGAAAATGTACACATTTCTATAAATATTAGTAAGCATGCATATTGTAATCAACTTCATCTACTGGCAATGGATAAAATTATGAATGCCTTCATTAGAAAAATGACACGGGTTTTGTAGCAGAGCATTTGTTAGGTCATGTATCATTTCGTAAGAAATTCCGAACGCATTGAGGTACAATGTTTTTGATAAATATAATCAGTGCCGATCGATAGGCTTGTGATGGTAGAATGAATACAAAGAGTGCAGCGATTGATGGTACAAAAGTGATGCAATAGGTGATTAAACGGATATATGGTTGTCGATCCAGTTTCTTGCATACAAAAATAAAGGTAAGCACAAGACGCAGTACGCTGAACAAACCGAGTATGATTGGTCCAATTATTATATGCTTATGTTTGCGGACAGATTCCTTGATACATTCATATTGCAGTCTAATTTTGTCAATTTTACTGGCTATTCGACGAGGGGCAACATTCAAAGTTGTTTGTTTTCTCGTACGAAGAGTTTTCCAAATAATGATTATACTGCTCGTCCAGTTTGTCAATAGTGGAAGTGCAAACAAGAGAATATTCGATATTGAGTATGCTGTTAAGAGAGCTCGTCGATCAGCATTCAGTGGAAGTACACACCATAGTGGGTCATCGTTAGGATCGATGATCGTCCGACGAAAAACCAATTCAGACGATGAGACGAGAGCCACAAATATGAGAGCACATCCTTGAATCCATTTAGCATTGTATCTGCTTGCAGTGCGAGAATAGTTGTACGGATGCACGACGACCCATGCTCGTTCAATAGCTACACATGCGTTTAACCACTCACAACTTGTCGGCAACCACTCAAGAAGAAATTCGACGAGTGCACAACAAAAATTTTCCTGTACAATCTTTATAACAACTATAATCTTGCACATGAGTGCCATCATAGTTAGAAGACAAACAAATGATGAGGTATATAAGTAAAGCCCACATCCTGACTCTTGTGTTTCTCGTTGTGAAAATGTACCAATGGCGAATATATTGAATGCGGTACCAAGCACAACTAATAAGCTAAAAATAACAACAGTGAATTGAACGACCGACGACTGATGAAGAATACTAGTTGCGGTCAATAGAATATGTGATCTGACAATGGCATCGAGTGGCAAGGTATAGCTGAACCTGATAAACTGACACATCGATCCAAAGCTACACGGTTCACAGAAACAAAAATGAAGCTCTTGGACACTATTCGTCATCTTGCACAAACATGCCTCTACCACTACATGTATTCCGTGGACACTTATTAGGAGTTGCGTCAAAGTTGAAGCAATCAGTGTGATTTATCTTATCAGATAAACACATGAGCTTGCCATCAGAGAAACATTTAAACTGTTCTTCTTTACGTTGCTGAAGACAAAGGCGTTGGTAATTCTTAACACGACGTAATGGAGGATGAGCGAGTACTGTCTTATTGAGCAGCTCATGGATTGGACGACATCGAGCAAACGGATGGATCTCGGCGTTGATCTCTGTGATTTCATTGGTGGTTTCCTTATGCACAAACATGAGATAATAGTCAGAATAATACCTATCTTCATAGAGTTCAATGAATCCGAGCTTGATCATACTATCTGCAGGATCAACAAGTAATGAGAAATTAAACATTAGTTTTCGTATTCGTTGAAAGTAGATCAAAGAAACAGGGTTTCCACCACCCTTTATCCTAATGAGATGAATGAATGCAATGTACGACGATGGAATATTGACATCTCCATTGAATGAAACATGAATTCGTCGTTTTGGTACATGACACTGTACACCAAACCATTCATCATCACAGAAGCATTTTACTATTGGTGTACCTTGGATACGTGTATCGATTGATACACATTTTCCGTGTCCATGACAGAAATCACTGGTGCATAGATCAAATGGAATAAAACACCGAGGACAAGTACGATTCAAGAGACATACACATATCTCTCGATTGAGTTCAATATTGAATCCGAGATACACAGCAGAGCCAAAGCATGATCTAAAAGAAGTCTTGTTCATTATCGTCAGTGTTGATTCGGGTGACACATCCGGAATATCGGGTAGGACAAGTGATTTTGCTATTCGGCGAAAAGGTAAAAATTCAAATGAGGTGGGAAATTGACAAGAGACACGATGTTCAAGCGTGTCTGCAGTAAAAATATGAATGCGTACAGAATGATTGACAAATGATGTTGATGAATCATTGATCGGATAGAGTAATTGTACTTCATATCGATAGAAACAGTTGATTATTGGTACTATGACAAGCAGTTCATGTGAAATGATGGTAGACATGGTGCCATGGCGTACTAACAGCACGGCACATTTAAATACCGGAAGTACATCATGAAACAAACTCATTATTTGAAATTGTAGTATGACAGTGATTCTTTTTCGTTGAAATTGACAACGATCGCCATACAAATAATTTGAACAAAAACAAAAGAAGCCAGGTGGATCAATTGTAGAGCGAACGTATAAACCCGAATTGCAGCGCCGAAAAATGGGATGTGTCCGTGTTGATGAGCTACGTAAGTCTCGACGCTTTATTACGGGATTGTAATTCTTTGCTGAATATTCGGCAATTCCGATTTCTTGAAATGCTTGGGTAGTGTTATGATGATTAAGTTCACGGAAGAGGTTTTCCTTACCGCCGTGGCACAATTACATTGGACCACACGTTACAGCTGAGCTAAATTAATATAATGGGAGATTAAATTTGAATTTCTAATTAACTCCCTTGTTTGCAGCAATTTATTACATTCAAACTGTTTACGACTACTTAAAAGTTCGGAATATAAGCATTTTGAGGCGTTTTAGATGTGCGTAAGTGCACATAAGCAGATTACAAATAGTTTACAGCATGAAAAATTTTCATCTGAGCAAACGCTCTTCTAGAATAAGTCTTTTATATATCAGTGAAAGAAGAGCGAATAATGCTAAAACTTTCACAGATGATAGGCAAAACAGTCTTCTATCTGCTCATAATATAGGATTCATGATATAAGAGATGCTTCTGCCTTAAAAAACGATTGGGATAATACGAAGCGTTGTCAAATTTTTTCATCAGATGAAATGAATAAAAGGATGCATATACAGGTAGGTATATGAAATAGATATGGATATCGATCTATCTATGTTCTTATCTACTCGAGGTATCTTTTCGACTTCATTCAACACAATCAGTACATTCCCACTGCTTTCTCAATAAAGAACATTCAAAATAGTCCAGTAGTATAATAACTTATCTGATTATCAAAATAATTTTCTGAATAATCTGCCTCAAAATCAAAAGCTAACATAAGTTTTCTGCAAATTTTGATTACCATATGGTACATATGCAACATCGCGACATCGCAAAAACCGCGTCCCACGCCAGCTTTCTCGGCCATTGTTGAGCCAAAGACATGCTACAGTTTCATCCTCATTTTCTTGGCAATGTTGATAACAATCACAGATTTGATGGGGTTAAATGCAGATATCAAAATTTCGACATCGATAACCAAACGCAGGCTTATCCGAATATTTTTTACGACAAAATTCTATTTCATCAATTGATCCGACACAATTGATGATGCCATCACCAACTCGTAACTTGGATATATATATTGGACGGTCAATGTTAATATCCAGGCAAAAGTGATTCGTATTGTTGCAATAACGTTCAGAAAGAGTAAATTTACAACCGTCAAGTTCATTATTACCATCTGGACAATTCCATCTGTAGTTACATCGAGAATAGTACGTGTTACAGCGCCATTCAGCCATAGAACAATCTGATTCGTCCGTGTCGTTCGCTGTATCAGAAACACTTTCAACAATACCGTTGCAAAAGTGACTAAAAGTGATGTTGAAACGAATTGGTTCTCCTGGAAAAGAACGACATTTATTCGAATAGGGATCATGGCATACACTGATATAGTTGAAATCTTCATCATCTCCGTCATAGTAAAGCATCTGTAAATTAAAAATATCGATTCTTCCTATCGTTCATGAAACCACAAATCATTGACGAATAGTGTTTACTTACAATCCCATCTTTGAGGAGCTACGAATGAATGTATCGTTCTCCAGAGTCACATTTGAACCGATTGGGAATATTGAATGAACATGTGTTATTTTGATGTTCATCTTCCCCCTTTGCACTGTCTTCATAATCATCTGATAGCCGATGATAGGAAATACAATGACTTCTGTCGCTACATTCAAACATTAGAAAGTTATTGTTTTGCTCATCTCGTGGTAGTAATGAGCACGAAGCTATAATACGCTTGACATCGCTCACC
>OENT01003037.1:0-13732 GCA_900239685.1 Rotaria macrura
CGAACCGTAATGAAGAAGTTTCACGTTGAGTTATATGTCGGATAATCAAAGCTTTCTCATTGATACTACTTATTGTAATGTCTCCAATCACTTTCTTTCTCTTTGCAAATATATTTCATGTCTGAAAGTGGCATTATTAAACCGTACGATTGATCAATGCAAAGATCGATCGAATTGAGAAATACACTAGCAATTTCTGTTTGTCAATCAATCATATTCAAATGGGCTGATCGTGTGCAATTCTAACACAGATCTAATGGGACTGCTCGATGATGAAGAGAGAATGACACCTTTTGACGATCTCTCATTTTCTACAGCTTTCTGATTGATGAAATAATCATTCATGTTGCTTTAAAACTTGCAGAAGTAATCAAATAAGCAGCAGATCAATAACTAGTTGAAGAGAAAGCAAACTGTTTATATGCTTTTCTTTAGAGCAGTGGACAACAATGCCAATGAACGACATTGCCTAGAAAGAAAGTCTTTTGTGGGTTTTGGTTCTTTTATTCGAAAATTGTTTTCTATGCAAAAAAAAAATGAAAAGTTTCTAATATGAATTGAATTGTATTGTTACATCATTCATAAGCAAATTGAAGAATTTTATAGAGTTATCAAGAGTAGCAAACTCGCTGTGACCGCTAGGGAATTTACGAGAAAATAAAATGTTTGGCAGCTTACATCGATGCAATATCGAATAAAGTATGACAAAATTTTATTGAAGTACTCGTTTCTATAGTTGAATAAGTAGAAACAACTTTCGAATAGTACTGCAAAGAAAGTGCTTTTATTTCTTCAAACTGATTTCTGGTTATTGAATACCAGAATCGTTCTTGTTTGCTATTGTATGCATTTGATAGTTGTATAAATAAGCACGAGCAAAACTTGTTCTTGGAACTATTTAACATCTTGATGAGTCTCAGTAAAGTTGTCTCGAAAACGTGTGTCATTTTCCAATAAAGCACAGGTAGTCTGAACTCTGTAAGAAAAAAAGGGCGCTCCAATTCTTCTGTATCTTTAACAGTGGTCTTATCCTTAATCAGTGAACAACGAAAACTAACATGACAAAGTCACTTGATAATTTTTTGTGAATTGTTACAAAGAATGTTTTTAATCGCTTTCCATAACCAGAAAAAGATGAAAAGACAGATAAACAGAAGAATACTATTGTTGAGAATGGTAAAATTAAGAAGTCTAGAGAAGAAGAAAGTACAAAAGCAACGAGCCCTCAAAAGAAAAATAAATACATCTCGTGTCAGAAACTATTTGCTTCTTGTATTCAAAGACGCAGTACAGTTGAAAGTATGAAATTTGTACTTCCTGGGTAGGGTATGGGTCGGTGTTCCTATCTGTCGGGACAGTCACATCTACAGACATACTTGAAGATTCTTGCGCAAAAAATTTCACTAAGAAAATATTAATTTAAAAATGAGATCTATCAACGGTTTGTAAGTATTTGAGCCTTCTCAGATCTAGTGGTTTTGTCATCGATTCAACCACACATTCTTGCTTTAACAATGAAATTTGAAGATTCATATTCTATCCAGTTGATAGTCTGTATGAAAAGAGAATTTTGAATAAGAAGTAGGATAGAAAAAGATGTACATGATTTGATTTGTTAGAGTGTTAATTGACCAGTTTTCATTGCTGGATGTTTTTGCTGAAAATTATATTATTTTTGCTCAGGGGCAGTTGTTTCTTCTCTAAAATTTGACGATTAACAGGTTATTGGCACTGCTTATTATGAATACCATACTGTTTTGCTTTAAAATGCAATGACCGACCCAAAAGTGAGTGAATCTGTAAAATTATCCTACTGTCAGTTATTTCGGAGTAGTTTTTGGTTGATTTGATCTCTAAGAATTCATTTGAAAATAGTCAACATGTTGTTTTAATGAAGAAAATTAGTTGTTCTACTCGAATTACACCATGGGAGAGTTTTGAAACCAAGTCGTTCTTTCTAAGTCGACTTAGAGTAAACACAATAATTGTTAAACTTTTTGTTGAAGAATGTTTCATATCAATAGTAGGCTTCCATCTCATGACTAAGATACATAATTCGGTGGAATTCTTTGTAGTAAGGAGTTTCTTTCTCTACAAAAAGAAATCGTGAAGATACTAATAAGGTCTTCTTTTAAAAGAATCGTCGTGTAATCGAACAACAACTGTTGACAATTCTCCTGAAAACGCCATTAAACAAATTCCGAAACGGTAGTTTGTTTGAGAATGAATACGAGGAAGCACAGAAAAACCACGACTTAAAAAACGGAGACAACACAATTTCTCAGAATAGATGAAATCTAGAAGGAATAGCGTCACCAATGATGACAGGTAATACTCTCGCTTTCTCCTTCAGAAATTATTCATGATAGATAAGTGAGTCTTTTAATTTGCATTTACCGAGTCAAGTTAAACAAAAAAATCCATATTGGAACTATTTTCACAGTATCATCCTAAATGATCGCTATTCCTTATTAATTTTGATTTTTAAATAGCCTAAACAAGGTTGATTTTTTGAAGACTTTTAGAAAGACGATTATTGAGCAATGTAAAAAGATTGTTCACATGCAAATGACCAGACTTAATTAGAGAACGTGCTCACAAATGTGAGAACAAAAAGCAAATACAACATCTATGCTCAGTATAATAACCAGAAAATTGATGAAGAGATAGCTTGCGTATCTGAGATGAAGTACAGCACGACATTGCTACTCACATGTGAGGTCTCTCGTAATTTTAACGTTCGATTGCAGGACACAGTCGTAAAATTTTACAATCCAAATTCTCACTATATCATAATTCTATGGCTGATGGATAATATTATTGTGAGTTTTCTGATTTTGCATTGAGCAACAGCGATAACGAATCGAATACTTCGCCATGATTTATAATTTCTTTTTTTCTTGTATTTTGCTCTAAATATCACACACGCTACGGTTACAAATAAAAAATTGGCTGCTCTCATTGGCACTGTTTACTAAAATGACATTTCAATTGTCTTTGAACTTTGAAATCATGATGTCATAATCTTTATAATATCTACANACATATCTTATTTACTAAATGAAAACAAAATTCCGATTAGCAACGTCTCTACTCACATAGTCTAGGCTGTTTCGATCTTAGTAGGTTTATAAATAAGAGTTTACTTGTACCTCGATGATTATCGATCATCTCTTCTTTTCGTATGCTGTACTTTTCGACACATATTTTTCATTGCTTTTGTATATCTGAGGTCATATTTAGAAAGAACATGGAAAACTCGTTCATCTCCTTGCATTTGCACCGAGCGATTGAAAATACTTTTTCCTCTTGTATGTGAGTAAATACCTCTATATGCAAAAAGAACGTGTACAATTATTCTTTTTCTTCTGAATCGAGTAAGTTAAACGTCGCTGATTAAGTTATTGAAGAAACTATACTTAATATATTTTATTCTTACTATGACTACATCTCAACAAACAGAAAAGGATAAAATCGCTGGCGTAGATGAAATAAGTAAATGATACGACGAATACGAATGTGCTAATTAAGTACTACAGAATTTGATTTTTTCAATTTCCAATATCTGTAAGCAGTACATGATTTCATAAATGGTAATATTTCTTTATCTACCTGATAAGTGATTTAGATAGCTAGTATTAAATGCTTGAATAATATTTTAAAATAATTATGACCATAATTGAATAGCTAGTTGTTTCACTCCAGTCCAATTAGATAAAACATTTTCAATCATACTTGTACCGATACTCTATATCTATTACGTTCAGTTGGGAATTCTATATCTTCAGTCGTTGTAATACTCGATGGTTGACTATGACAACCTTTTGAAAAATACCATACATTCATTTTATGCTTCACAGTTAATAATCTTAAATTCTGTATATTGATAATGCGCTATTTGTCCAAGCCATTCTTGTTGCAAAGGTGCTCATCTAAAGCTGCAATGGCATCGTCAAAAGTAACATTAACATGGATCATAACAACAGTTGCTTTTCAACATCGTATAGATACTGTTTGAATTCTAGCATTTCTCATTCGTAAACTTTTAATACTTTTCCCTTTATAACAACGATCAGTTGTTGTGAGACTTCATCGATAAATAAATGTCATATTGGTATACGTATCATATTGAAGCATTGAATTAATACTATAGCAGTGTCATAATCCTTTGGTTGAATATGCACATAGAACAGCTGTGAGAAATCTCATACTATCATCAACAACAAAAATGGCAGTTTATGGCGATTGTCAATAGACGATGCAGATGTTGATAATTGTGGAAAAATGCATCGTCATAATGCTGACCAAACTAAAAATGCTTCAATAATTTCTTTCGCATTTGAAAATAAACCCATTCGAATTTAATTTGTAGCACATCTTCATTATTAAAATTCATCCAAATATTCCAAATGATAATCAATAGATGATAGTTCATCATATGAGCATAGACTTTCGTGGATTTTAAATAAATCGATATTCGCATTTTAATAAATATTCGATAGAGAATTCAATTCTGCACCCAACGCAACCGAAGAATCTGCACAAGAAAAATTCGAATATGGTGCCAACTTTACTTACATAAAAACATCTGGTATGAAATTATCGAAAATAGATGACATTTATGCAACTCAGTGAATGTTCATCCATTAGCATGAACAATTGATGGTACGATTATCGATTATCTGCGTTTTTGACGAGCTCACTCAAAACTCGATAGTGAAGTAGATATGTGATTCAATTAAACAAAGCGGTCTTTTTTAAACAGAAAGATTACAAAATGTTTTGGAAAAAACAACGAGATGCCAAATTGACGACTTATTCAATTTTCTTTGGCAACATAAATGTTATCTTATTGAAGAAGTCGAACATTTTGCAATATTTGTGCTAATTGACGAACGAATATTTTAACTTATATTTTGTGATATTTATAGAACTGCAGTTTGCAGTAATCGTTGCAAATGTTATGTTACTGATTCAATATCTTGATTATCATGAATTTCAACATTATCGAGTTCTATTCATCCAAGAAAAAACACTCGATGCACTTGATCATTTTGTTCAAGCTAGTTCAGATGATCGATGTTTACTTGATAAAGTAAATTATTTGAAAATAATATTTAAAACCGAAAGCATAATTTTACTTTAGTCTTCATTTATGCAAATAATTTATCAAAGTTAAAAACGGTTCGAATGTTTGTTTATGTTTTGAATCGATTTTATATATGAATTTTAGTGTTCTACATAAAGCAAATAAACGATGGTGTTGTTTAGTTTTTCATTTAATCCAGAATCTAGTAAACACTATTAAAGGAAAACAAAACTTACGAATCCAATTCTAAGTATAGGCTTCTACCCAAAGGATGTGACTTAAGCGATCTTTTAAAATTATGAGAAAAACGAAAGAAATGAGTAATCGTGTTGAAACAACGTACATGGAATGAAAGTAGAATGGAAAGGAAAAAAAATCAGAACTGCAATTTTATGGCACATCAATGATTGGGTTTTATAAAAACAGAAATTATTTTCAGATCATGACAACATGGAATAATGTAGACGATATTGGTTTTCATATTTTAAAAGTCGAAGAATCGACTAAACTGAAGCCAGTGGCATCTGGCCCAAAGAATAACCTCATATTCATACAGAAACACTAGCAAAACAAGTCGTCAAAAGTTTGAAGATATCCCTGACACTTCATAATTCAAATCCCGATGAAAAGAAAGGATTCATTTATTCTATGCGAAAGAAGATCTTCGTTCGAAATATTATTATAAAAAAATACTTTACATTCAGTAAACGATTTATCTTATTTGAGTAATCCTATTGAATCTTTAGTAAGTTTTGATGTTTTTTGCTCGGTAAGACAAATGAATTTCTTTTAATATGAATATAAAATAGTAAGTATTGTCATTTGAGAAATTCCAGTACTCTGTGACTTTATAGTGGTGATCAGTGTCATCGATGTAAAAAATTAGTAAATATCATTGAATTTATTTATCCAAACTGTCAAGTTTGTTGTATTACACCACAAATTAGAAAATCCGCATATTTGATTTCTTGATTTACCAAAGGTATATTAAGTCATTTATACTCAATTTTAGAATTAATTTCTATCAAGTTCATAACTCATTTAAGTTTCTTTAGTTTTGAATTTTTTTCTCGACTTACCGTTAGTATGATCTGAAATGGAGAAAAAATCAATGCTTTTAGAAGTTTCTATAAACATGAAGTAATCATTCATGTATGTTGTCTTTTATTAATCATAATGATTTTCATCCTATAAAGTATATAATTCTGTTCATCTTCTTCCCAGCTGGTATTTTGTGAACACACGAGAATCATATACCATTGTTAATAATGTTTCGGGTATAGATGAATCTCGTAAGTCTTCTATTTTTAGATTATCTTAATTATGAAGATTTAAGTTTCTAGGATTGGCGATCATGTTCAACATACTGAGATTTCTTCAGATATGTTGACATTCTATGTTTCATATATTCGATCAGAAATACAAGTAACTAAACTCAGTTCTAGATATTATTATAATAGGATGTGACTTTTTCGTTAGTTGATTTCCTATCAAAAAAGAATTCGGTATTATTAAATAATCGTCTTAATTTGTGAAGCCATTAGTTTTGGTAAAAAGCAGTTTTCTAGTAAAAGTAATAGTGTCAATCAACGAGAAATTGTATTGGTTCAACTGTTTGTTGCGTCAAGTCATTTTGAATTCAGATTTTAGACTTCATGGTGGACTGAAATGCATTTTTCGTATATCTGGAAGATATTGTGCATATCAATAGTAACAACAATAAAATCTCTTAATTCAAATATTTGCTTTCAATGAGCCAGACAAGTAGATCTATTGTTATACTAACCTTAATCTTCTATAAGTGTACATGAAGTTATTTTAAATGTCTACTGGCTAAAATAATCAAAGTGATGCCCAACTAATCGAAATTATCTATTTTATTGCAAATCCATCTGATATATTGCGTTTGGAAACGATTCGAATGCTTCGTAAATCAATGATTATGTAAGGTACGTGTATATTGTGTCAATATACAAAATGGACAAGTATCAAATCGCATCGAGATGATAATCAACATTATTGAAGAACCATGCATTGCCTTATGTGACTATGATCGTATTTAATTATCCAGTTAAATCTGCAGACAGTTGAATTAGAAAATTATTGATTTTTATTGTTTGTCAAAATAGAAAAATGTTTTATGAGAAAACGATATTTAGATGAAAGATTAATGAAAGGATTTCTTGTTTAAGAACTCGACTTTTAAAATAGGCGAAATCGATTAGACATGTTTAGAGATGCACAGAGACTCTCGGTTTCTTTAATTTATCATAGTTTTTATAGACGGTTGCTTATAACTCTTGAATTTCAATAAAAATGCTTTTTATAATGTGCACAAATCGACAATATCATTTAGAGAGTCCAAATATTATTCTATGAATATTATTTTCATGTTCATACTGATAGACTTCACTTCTCCGAAAATAGATAAACTAGAAATATTTACTGTACTTTTCTTACTTAAACAGGACCCATCATCATTAAAGATTGTAGACTGGCAAAATACTTTTACATTGCATCAGGGTCTTCTGGCAGACAAAAGGCTTAATCATTATGCACTAAAATAATTAATGATACATTCATCAAATAGATTAATCCATATTAATTTCTTTAATAAAGGCGAGCAATGTTAGTTGATTGAATGCCAAACCACGTAATACGAGAGTTTAAAGTCGAATATCACATTCATGTACTTGGTTCGACAGTGAGGATTTTTCTAAATCATATTGTTTTTCAAGTTGTTCTTGTTCAATTGTTACATTTAAATATTCGAGAAAGAATATTGTACACTTAAAGTCAATTGAACAGTACGTGGTCAAAACGAAGTTTTTATTTCATATAAATTCAAGGTTGTGCATATTATATATTCGTCATAATCTTAAAAAATTAATTCAATCGAAATCAAAACAATGAGTAATGAATACATTTTTTTCGAACTCCATCATTCATAAATATGTTTTCTACAAGCCTTGTGAAGAAAATTACCTAAGTATGAATCAAACTATTCTTTCTGATCGATTTTCTTCGAAAAGTTAGATTGATGTCAACTTGAGAGGAAGTAGGGTTGGGTACAGATAAGAGACAAACAATCAGATTTAGATTCACATCCACACCAAAAGATGGGATCGGTTTGGTTCTTTGTTAAATTGATACAGTTTAAACAATCTTATATTATGTATAATCCAAGAAAATCCAATAGGAAGAGACATCAAAAGTATCAATGACCATATTCATTTATTTTCTTGTTATTTGCTGTCCGAAAAACATAGCATGAAAGCAAACTAATCATAGCCGATAAAAAGTTTTTCATCTATGTTTTATGTCTTCTTAAGTTAGTCGAGTTTTAGAATGCCTGCTGACGTAAGTGCGTGGGGGGTGTTTGTCAAATTACACAGAGTATTCGGCGAATAGTGAATATTTTGTTAACAAAAGTCATACTGGTACAGTTCTCGCTGTGCAACGAACTACTTCATCTACTAATTACCGTTGTCACTTGCTCATACATCAAGTGCATCCCGTTATTTTCGAGCTCCATCTGTAGCAGAAGTTTTTTCAGTTTTTGTTGACATGAGACATCTATGTTTCGGTTCCGTTTAAATTTAAAAAACTTGAACAGATCCCATACAGCAGACAAGTTAAATTTTCTTAGAGAATACATTTAACACATGAATTTCTTTTGGCAATTCGCTAAATTAAAAGTACTATAATGATTAGACACGTAGAAGAACTAAAACTATAGAATAAAACATAAGAACAATGCGTTTTTTGTCGTTATTACTTCTCTCATCATTTTAAATAATATGTGAAGAACATTTTAACAATGTGGAATAGCTAGTTTACCATATAATATATATATGATTGATTCTTTTATCCTTTCCTACATCCTGCCTTCATCATTTTGGGAAAAAGACATGCGTTTACTACTAACTATTGTCAGAAACTTATTCAAAATTTTGATGAATTCAATAGAAAAAATTCAAAATTGTTCAACTTATGCTGTCGGTAAATGGAAGAATTTGTAAAATTAGAATAATTTCAAAAGATTCATGCTCAAGCCGCGCGATTTTTGTTAAATCTCAAAGACGATTTCTTAATAGTAGAGGTCAAATTTCTTATTAGTTAAGATATCTGCGGAAAGTAAAAAATTTGCCAGGATACTTAAATTAGTGACTGCTTTCGTTCTAGACTTCGACTATTTTGATAAGGTATTACCAACTGATTTCAGTCAATAATTTTTCATTTGAAATTTTTTCTATAAGTAGATTTTAGTGTTCTGAGGATTTTTCCAAATTTTCAATTAAGAATGATTTATCTCGTTTTTGAAATATTCGGTCTTCAACAAAAAGAAAAGGATTGTTGATGAAATCAAATCTTTTTCAAGAGAACTTCGAATATCCCAAGAAGGATATTATCATTTTAATTGAAACTTTTTCAATAATCTTCAGATGAAAAGGTTGACTTATACGTATATCAAAATTATTGTAACGCTGCAAAGAAAATTAATAAGCTAAGAGAGACGTACCTCAAAGGAGACCGTTAAGTTCTCAATAGAAAAAAAACCTTACGACACTTGCAATCATACATTTATGTGTGACAAGTATCAGTTCTTTTTGTCGGATATCTCTTTACAGGTATTATAAAACGGGTACACATGAAATCATTTTCGATCATCTACAGGGAAACAAGTTATACATATGAGTGAAGAGAGCATAGCCAAGGTACTGCTTGCAAAAAAGAATCGAAAAACATAAACTTAATGATAGGAAAAAAAATAATGTTTAGTTTGATAGAGCTATGCTGACTGTGCATGTAAATACTATTCTCCCTACACTTCCCTGTGATGTAGTGAGGATACACTGCATAACCAACTAAAAAAGCCGCTCTACATGCAGCGTAAGCGTTATTTTTTTAAAGTTTTGTATAAACCAAGTTTATGAAACAAACTGTTTTTACTTCGCAAATTATTTTCCCTTGAGTTTTCTCTGATATTCAATCAAGTTTTGTTCAAACCAAACTTCTTCGAACGAAATGCCAATCATGTGAATGTCGCTCAACACAAAAAAAATGAGAAGTGTTTTAACGCCTATTATTGATTGTTCTTCATTCATATAATTTTATCTGAAGCTAAGACTAAAGATATATTTTGAAAGCACTCAATGAGTTCTACAACTTTAGCTGCAACCATAGTTTTAAAACAATCGCTGTGTAATTTTGAAAAATCGGCTTTATTTCGCTAAGTAGCGTTGGAAGCTGGATATTTGAAATTGTTGCTGTGATTTCTCGCATCAATAACAATTGGAAGATTGATGCTTTTAGAGGTGAATGGCCATCATTAGACCAGTAAAACAAAAAAAATTACCAAAATCAATTGAATAGAACTCAAGTTATAAGCGTTTTTCTTTTCGATATCCAACGGTACAATGGCTGCTCTCTTCACTCATATCTATATTTTGAACTTTAGTCGAGCTCAATATGCTCTAAATATTAGAATGTTTCATTTTAATCAAGTAGTTCATAGTATAAATCTTTGATTCAAATGGATTACTGAACCAAGTTTATTTTTATAATTGAGAAAATATAATGAATAAACGCTTGACGTTTTTTATCCATTATTTTCAATGAGATGAAAAAATATGCGAAGATTTGTGGTTTTTTTGTTGGATTCTGTATGATCATCTGTGAAAGATGTCTTGGGTGTGCAATCAGGACGTATGGCTGAGATCGAAACACACTACATTTGTACATTCTGCATTCTATCACTCATGCCTACAAAAAAAACAGAAATCTTATTTTCAAACGTTATGCATCAAACTTGTTCATCGAAGTTTTGATAATCTCGATGCAGAAACAGTTGTCTTTTCAATGGAATGTAAAATCGACTGCATTCGATTGTTAATACCTATAATCACTATGAACTGAATTCCCGTTATGTATCGAAATCTAATCTACCTCTCATTGCACATACTATTGATTGCAAAAATGTTATTTTACTTACATTTTTGGATGAAATAGATACACCCAATCAAATTCGATTGTTTCTTCCTCACTTCTACATTGATCAACTCATTGAACTGCGTTCATTGACTCTATTTAAAATAAACGATGAAGATTTGAATGAATTTCAAAAATATATCATGAAATATTCTGTTACAACATTCTGAATATGGTCTATTTACTCTTATTTTATGCAAATACAGATTCGATAAGACCGAAACTGTCGTGCGACATTCTGTTAGTATACAATGCAATCATTTAACATCGCTTTCATTCAGCATCAGCTTCAATATAACAATGGATCATATCGAATCATTCCTTTCACTTTTTCCTTGGCTAAGATATATTCTATTGGATATTAAGTATACTTTAAATAATTAGTTATTAGTTGATGGTTCTCGGGGGACAGATTTCATTGAAACAAAGCTGCCTCTATTGAACACCTTCGAATTCTCGTTCCCTTGCTATGTAACCGATGACACAAATATTGCTACTACAGAATCACTGATTGTACCATTAAGAACACCATTTTGACTCGAAAGAAAGCATTGGCTTTTTGAATGTGACCATGAGTACAATGAATTCGGTGAGATATTTCATCTCTATTCGATACCAATCTATAAAGATAATTTTCATTATAGTTATCCATAAACTCGAGCAAAATGGTGGCTAAAAACATTCGGCAAGAGGTAAGCATTGGTATACATTTCCAAACCTGTTACTTATTCTCGAACAAAGAATTTTCGTTCAAAGAAAATTGATAGAATTTCACCTGAGTTTCCCTATGAAGCATTTTCAATACTTCTTTTAGATTTGTATGGATTACTAATGGAGTTTTGTTTGCCCTTTGATTCTTGAAGATTGTCATTATTACTAAAATCATTGAAATTTCTTGAGATAATTTGAACAAAAAGTTCGGACTTATCAGAATAGATAAAAGAACTTAAATAGTGTTGAATACGATGGTACTGAAAAATAGAAACCTCTCTTATTACTCACGTTGCTTGATTACTCCATATGTGTCATAAATAACTTCTCACTAAAAATTTGATAGTCTTTTCTCGTGCTTTTATCGACAATGGGTTAAATATTATTTTCGCTGATCAAGAACAATAGGTTCTCTTGATCAATCGCTACTGTGAGATAGTGAATCTTTGGTTCATTTTTCTATGAAGATAAAGATCTCATTTATGCCAATTTGTGTAATATTTTTTCAAAGACATGTTTATGCACATTTTTTTGGGAGACAATGACGCTAATCATCCATATCTCTGAGTGAATGAAGCTCTTGCATCACACATATTTTCGAAATAGGACACGGGAAAATTCTGTGATTTAGTGTAATTGAGATCTTGGTACAAGCAATGTTTCTGATTACAAAAGAGATTGATAAATAAAACTTTGTAGAATAATTTGGTTTTACATACAAGCATTTCTCAAAAATTCAATATGTCGATGAAAATAAAGTAAGATCATGATCTCTTTGGAGATTAATAAAATTCAATAACATCCTACTAATAAGTAAAATATGAAGTTGAAAGCCTCTAATAGTCTGGATCTCCGCATTAATTTTAGCTCCAGGCAAATGCTACATCTGTAAAGTAATATTTTTCGAGAGACTTCGAATTGTCCTCAACAAAACAACACTCAATCATTTTAAAATTTAGTAAAAATGCGTACACTTTCACCACCAACAACAAGAGCGAATACTTCAGGAATCTTGATCGAATGTATCATAGATCTTGTATCAAAGCATGAAGAATTTCCGATATGGATACAATAAAGTTGCATATGAAATGATTGTAAGTCTGACCGCACAGTTTAAGGGAATTTTTTCAAGTGAAAGTTTTTATATGTCAACCGAGTCTACCTTATAACGGAATCCGAACTCAAAAGTGACTTGGAAATTGAAAATACTCACTTACTCAGGCAGACAAACATTTGAAAAAACGCGTTTTAACATTCAATCGAGAACGTCGATTGTGAGTCATTAACGCTCAATAACAAATTGCAAGAAACGCAGTTTTAACGCAGAATTTTCACAATCGGAGCGTGAAAACGGATAAAAACTCTAGTTCTGACCGTTAAAACGCAAAATTACTCGACAACTTAAAAGCCGATGCTATTAAGCCATCAGAATAAAAGTCTTTATCCGTTTTCACACTACGATAGTGAAAATTCTGCGTAAAAATCGCGTTTCTTGCGTTTTGCAAATGAGTGTTAATGAATCACAATTGGGGTTCCCAATTGGAGGTTAAAACGCGTTTTTCCAAATGTTTGTCTGTCTGGCTGTAGCTTATACCATCGCTGAATTATGAGAGATGTATGAAAAAAGATGTTAGTTTTTGCTGACATGTGAGAAGCAAAAGGAGCTTTACGATTATAGAAACGCAAGAGATAAAGTACTTCAATAGACTATTTTGTACAACGTTCGATGCTTTATAAAAATATATTATGGAGTTAAATTTTATATTTTGTTCCCTTCTTCATCCAACATTCACATTATTTTATAAACATTTCGTATTTTTGTGTAGACTGAGAGAAACATGATTACAACTCTGCTGGTGATAAAGTCGGTGACACGCAGACTGTGCAATAAGAGAGACAACTCTTTGAGTAGCAAAATTGTTAGAAAAAACTCTATCATCA
>OENT01003038.1:0-15371 GCA_900239685.1 Rotaria macrura
GCGAGTTGTTCTCTTTGAGAACCCCCTTCACGCTGTTATCTTGATTGGAAATATTGACGTTTATCATGTTGTGCTTGGGAGTGTACAGCGGTGGTTTCCCCTTGCCTTCCGCCGCTATTATTGAATATGGTTAATAGAAATAAAGAAGTAGATATAATTCATTGGAGAAGAGAAACAGATTCATTTCGATTTTTATAAATTCCGAATCTTATCTAAAATTTTGCAATTATCTTTTTAACTCATAGAAGCGATGTTAATACTTCATGAAGTCTATTTATTTACATCAGGATTATTCACAGAAAATATTGTACTATAATCATGTTAAGCTTTCTATCAATCATTTTTCGACTTTCTATCTAGATATAATACCTATGTTCAATTGTAAACATCATTTTCTCATTGTAAAAATATATGTTAACAATAAATAGCTAACATTTCAATAACCAGAAATAGTTACGAAATTCGGTTCGACAAGAAATCAATACTAAGAGTTTTGAAAAAATATTTATAGAGGATTGGTATGTTGTTTAGTATAATCATATGATAATTGAGACAGCAATATTTAGCTAGACTTATAATTATCATGAAAAACTGCACAATTTATTTGAAGAAAATGAATATGAATGCTAATGAAAATACACCTTCATAATATTTCACATGTTTGGTTTCAATCTGATAATTTGATAGGCCTCGAACAGTTCTTAATGTATCGGCTTATTTCATATCACGAATTTGTTCGATAATTTTTCTTTTACTGAAATTAGTTTCGCATATGATTTTTAACTTGTTTCAGAAATATATTATTTTTTTTTCCGAACATGTTATCTTGTTTTCGGTAGCATAAATTACAAGAGAATTTTTGTGAAAGTTAAACAAACGAACATGATTTTACACTGATAGAAAAATAGACCGAAGTTAAACAGTCCGAGTCTTATCGTTTTTCTTAATTTCAACTCTGTCATGTATATCTTCCATTCACAACACTTTTAATTTTATTTTTGTTGAAACGTATACCTGTAGAAGTTTCGTTTTAGTGTTTCTTGAGATGAGACAAATTTTCAAACGCAATGCATAAGAAACAGAATTAGTAAATCCTCTTATATTTAGTATGACTAGAGAAAATCGTGCGAAGCTAGCAAAAATTAACGCAATTATTGCAGCAGTGAAAGAAATCAAAATTTAATGGATGAAAAGTTAAATAGTTCAGTGTGTGTGTGTGTGGATGCATGGTAATTTAAATCGACGAGATCTTGCAAGGAATATCTCTATAGTCTATGAATTCTTATAAACTGAATAGCAAAATTTATTATGCATGTATGAGCATAGATAAGTTTTCATTCGTGTGAAAGTAGTCTTGCTTTGTTTCAATTACATTATCACATAAATATAAAAGAATCTAACAATAAAGGATAATTCTTAAAAAAGGCAAGATTTTTCTTATCAATACTGCCTTTTCCTTATATTATTATGTTACATTCTACTCTGCATGCTAAGTAGATGAAATTTAAAAAATGTAAAGCCAATTTGAGCACTCGACTGTTGAACATTGCTCTTTAATTGTAAAAACGAATACTGTATACTTGCCAAAGATATTTGCTTTTTTTCAAATCTAATTTAGACTATATTTAGAATTCATTAGTTTACTACAAATTGTAGTTTTAAGAGTGGTGGAGCATTCACATCGAAGTCAGTTTCATAATTAATACATTAGTTAAAGTCGAATTAAAATGAACTTTGAATGAAGATTTCAAGTAGCTTTGATATCGAAACGTTTATCTTGACCTTGAACTCTATAATAAAATGACGAATGAAGACATCTACGTGGCCCAGTTATATTATTAGGTGACCATATAAAAATTCTTCGACTTTCATACACTAAAGTCACACAAGTATTAACAATCAATGCATAATTCATCCCCTCATAAACATATCTACATATAGACAATTCTCTACTCTATTCTAATACAAGGTTTATGATTTTTATAGATGCTATGAACAGAAACAAATGTAAAGAAGAATACTGGACTTCTTATCCTATTTTAGATTATTCAATTGTGTACTAATAACTCATTAATATTTAGCTAAAATTTAGTTTCTTAGCATGTTTTTTTTTGTCTCTTCATTACCATTGACTATCATCATACATGTTATCAGGATGTATTCTATATTTATATTCACAATTACAAACCAGAAAATTCTGGAATAATACTAAAGAAAGTATATCCACAGTGATTCAGTATCATGTGAATAGCGAATACTTCTGTTCAAACATACAGTTGCAGCAATTCAAAAGCTCGATGAAAAATTATGTTTGACAAAGATAAGAATCACTAGTTGCTGAATAATATGATGTGTCGTTATTAACTACTCTATCACTTAGCTAAAATATCAAATTTTTGTAAAATAAAATATACTATACTTGAAAAATTTTACACAACTATCACGTTGTCCAGAAAGTTCGTGCAACAACCCTCCTACTACAGGCTTGAAACGTATGGCTTCCACCATTGTATAAAGCGTTTATTTTTAGAATGTTACACCGCTTTTAACCTAATTGGTTCATTGCCGTCTTGAGAAAAGGAACAAGTTTTCACTGCCAGGTCTGCTCATATTTTAGATAGTGTATTTCGATCATACTTCGAATCCACTGGAAAACGAGAAATCTGCTTCAGAAATCACGATGCATAGTTTTGTAAAGCTCATCAAGGGCAACAAGATGCACTATTTGGGTTAGCATTTGGAGTGAGCTTAGATGGAAAAAGCGACTATTTGGAAATGAGGCATTGAGAAGCCGTTAAAACCTCACAAGTAAAATGCGTATTTTTCTTTGAAATCTTTACATATCTCTTCGAAATTTTGCTCGATCACTCTGAAAATTCAATGACAGAGTGAGTTATGGCTGCTCTTTGTCTTATATAGTAGTCTCTGAATTTCAAAATTCTCTGATTCTTTGTGAAACCATTCACAGAGACCGTCTGAAAAATTCGAGGATTTGAACGAATATTTTTCTATTCTCTTCATCACAGATTTTAGCCTATATGAAATTGTACCTAACCTAAACTTCTTATCTTCAGACCTCTCCTGGCTAATGAGATACAGGAGTACTAAGTCGCAGCCGCCACCATTATAACTAAAATATAAGGACACCTGGTCGTGAAAACTCTTTTCTTTTCCCAAGACAATGAAGCGATTAGCTCAAAATCAGTGGACCACCTTAAAAATGAATGCTCTAGACGATGGTAGAAGCCGTATGTTTCACACTTTTAGTAGGAGGGTAGTTGCGCGAACTTTTGGGACAATCTGATACATTGATTAATTATCCTAGGGTGTTGTAGAATAATCTAATATATAACTAAAGCGTTAAATAAGACACTAAACTTGTGCATGATAAAGTAAATGGCTATGATACTTTCCTACATTAAAAACAAGTTGAGTTTTTGTGACAGACAGAGAACTTTGACAAATCGGTTGTAAACATAATATCTTTTTACTGCTTACTGTTTCAATAAACGGACAAATGTTTTTCTTAGTTTAGTATTTTCATAACCGTTGTATTTCTTCTAAATACTCCTTGGGAAGTATGAAATTGATATACCTGAAAATTATTATTTAATTAATTTACTATTAACTTGCAGATATTCTCGTATTTGAAACGAGCACATTTAACTTGCACTACATTTTACGATGAAAGATGACGAATTCGAATTAATTCTAAAATATTATACAAATGGTGGCATAATCAATACAACTAGGATTTCATTTTTCAATAGTATTAACACGAAAAATTTCTTTAGATTTCTAATATCAATTGAGTGAATGCTACTCTACCGATTGATATATCCATGAGCTCTAGCCTATACTGTTTTCTGATGTTGTACACTATTAATTTCTCTGTCACTTCTTAGTTTAAAAAAAGTGAAGTTCTCATTTCTCAGATTCTTCGTATTGAAAGACTCGATGAGAAGTTTAAATTAAAAAATGTTCTTTATTCAAATCACTATCTATGAGGCATTATTATGGCAAGCAATCGAAATCAAACATGTATGGAAAAATTTTAGATGCACTGTATAATGAATTCAATTTTTTGTCGATTATAGCAAATCGTTATTGATATCGAGCAATCGTACTCTTACGCTTCTAAAAAAACAGTTGACAAACGTTATTGATTCATGTAAACTGACGTGGATGTGAATTTAAATTCTCATACGTCAAAATCAATCCTAAAATCGTAGATGTAGCACGGTAAGAATCACGACATCGAGATCCGATGAGTAAGTAAAGCTGGAATAAGAAACATTCTGTGCACGGATCCGATCATCCTATTCGTTCTTTCAAGCTTCTATCATTCCTTCGAGTTCAACGACGTAAATTGAGTGGACATAAAAGAGACTAAGAATCAGAAGCCATTGGCCTGATTAGAAAATTTTTTTTATAACGGTTATACTTACTCAAGGACAAACATTATTACTTTTTTCTCTGTGTTTTTTCTTGCACTGATGTCAGTTCATGATTGCTCGTCTGTTCGATTTAAAATTAGAAAAAGTCACAAAAGAAACTTTCGTGACGCTGATTAATCAACGTCTAAAAGTTTCAAGTGAGTATCCATGTATTCATTATATTAGAATCCTTTTAGGATCATATATTTTTATCTTTTTCTTTCTTGCCATAGGGATTTCTATTGTTATAGTTGTTGTTAAAGTTATTCAGAAAGTTGAAAGCATTTGAAAAACATGAGCTCGTAGTGCTTATGATGCACATGTTCATCTAATTATATCGTTTATAAGACATGCATCAAAATATAAATATGTGAAGCTATAATATTTAGTTCCTTTGAGTGGTAATCATTGAGTTTTTTTTAAAGTAAACAATGTTATCATTTGATCAGCGAACAAATAAAATAATTGAAACTATTTATCTATTCATCAATCAGAGAATAAGACCGTACAATCAAATGCACAGTACTATGTTGATGTGTGTGCTTTCATTATATCTTATAGTTTTATGGGTACCATTAGTACACGTGAATAAATAATAAAACTATAGATTTTACTACTGAAGATATTCATGTGTGGCATAGCCTAAAACGAATGTTAACATAATACTATAAATGAGAAGTTTAGGGATTGTTCCTGCAATGAATCAACAGATAGATTATAAAAAAACTACCAAAGATTGTTGTAGACTTCACTTATGTAAACAGAGACCACACACGAATAATGCTTCTTTGTAATATTGAAGTATTTCTTTATTCAATAACTGAAGTATGAATTCTAAGAGTTATATATGATTGTATTCTTTATAGGATTAAAATAAGAAACAATGTAGTTGCTATCGTTGATTACAAAGATTTTGATTTATTATGTATATATATTCTTGGATACATTGCTATGCTATCCGGTCACTTCAACCTCGAACAATGTCAGGCAAAACTTTTTCAATTAATATTAGCAAAACATTATTGATACGCATCAATGACAATACAGATCAACAACGACTGTCACCTATCAATAGTAATTATGTCGTTCTGAAAATATCTTCTCTAAAGAGGGCACGCTAATAGCGATGGTTATCACTACTTTGATGAAATTCTTGTCAGTTTTTCATCACTTTCGAATACGCCTTATCAGAGCTCCGAGGGACACTGCACAGCCCCGCCTAGTCTGATTCCTGGACGGGAACGAAACACAAATTGCTTGCTGGACGGGACAAAATGAATTCACTAGAGCTTCCCGCCACGTTTATAAGGCACAAGGTTGTCACAGATTATCTTACATTTATGGCACTTGTGCCACACCTAATCTTTAAACAGATCGATAGTAAAAAATGTCATTCAAATTAAAATATATTTTTATGTTTTTTTTTATATACTCTTCCTTTAATTATTTTAATTTTTATTCAAATAAATAAAATAAAATACTATTAAGACGTTTCGACAATCGAAGTCGTCTTCTTCAGATGATATTGTACATGAATGTATAGGTATTTTTTTTCTTTTATATAGTATGTTAATAGGACTGATAAAGAACACAAGTAGTTCATATATCCTACCAGCTTTACCTTCTTGCTATCTCACCATTATACTGTAAAAGAAAAGAAAAGAAAAAGAAACAAAGAGAATACCTATACATTCATGTACAATATCATCTGAAGAAGACAACTTCGATTGTCGAAACGTCTTAATAGTATTTTATTTTATTTATTTGAATAAAAATTAAAATAATTAAAGGAAGAGTACATAAAAATCATTATAATATTAATGACCATATCCTTCCTAATGAACCGAGAACAATTCACATTAAAAAAGAAAATATAAACTAGCTGCGTTTTGTCAACTGTATATCCAGAAGAAAAGAGTTATCTAGATCTCAGTTCTACCGTTCTGGCTGCCGGATTCCACAGGAACTTGCAGGGAAATTACGGGAAAATGCTGGTATCCTGCAGGAAAATATGAGAAATCACTGGAACATTGGAGTAGTATTCCAAGCGGGAAATTTTCGGTCGGTTCCTGCCGAAAAGAACCGAAATTAATTGGAATATAAAGGGAAACGTATGGCAATTTTCCGACCACAATACTGCTTCCATTTTTCGGTAATTTTTGATGTTCTCCTGCGAGAATCGGCCTGTACTTCTCGACCTAAGATATAACAGAATTATGTGGGATGGGGCGGGACTCGTAAAGAAAGATGGAGCAGGACAGGAACATCTTTTTGGTCGTCCCACGGAGCTCTGCACCGTATCACTGTTTATAACGTTAAGTATCCCAAGCAGAAGCAAAGTACCCAGGTCACCTATGAGTTTGAAAAAGTACTTTGCTTTTTGCTGGGAAAGCATGGAAAATGTGGAAAAATTGTTGGTAAACTGTGGATTGGTACTTAGCGTAAAATTCATGTTAATAACACTGTAACTTATAGATTATCTTTCAAAAAATTACGTCATTAGAAATATGCAATAGTGTGTGCATTGAAAATTCTGCAGTAGGCAATTGATTGTTATTCAGTTCAGAAAGTTGTCCTTTCTCAAAGAAGAAACATTTGAAACGTAATTTGTCTATCGTCGAATTTTGAATCGATGATCTTTTTAATGTATCATAATAAAATCTAATGATAAATATAAATATTTAGTGAAAGAAGAAACAACGGCAATTATTTATTTGATTAGCAGAACTATATAATTATATATCGAATAAAATAGAATCCATTTCAAGTTCTTATGATAGATATTGGAATCTTAATGCCAATTTCGTGTGTTTATTCTTCATCGCTTGTCTTGCACGTCTTTGTGCTTCACGTCGTTTTCGATAATTATCACGTTCATGTTGGACTGGATCAATATGAAAAATATATTTCAGTATATCCATAACAATAACAAATGTACAGGTCGCAGTGATAACTCCGATTGCGATCCATGCAAATGATTTACTTAAAATTTCTCTTATTTTTAATTTCGTCGTTTTAAATTGACAATAATCACCGAAGTAGTACGTTGAATCAACACATAAACATTTCCACACGGATTCAACTGTTTGACAGATACCTCGATTTTCACATGTTATATTTCCACATAGGTTAACGCTTACTTCACAATAAACACCAGCATAACCAACAATACACTCACATTTAAATTTTATTGCATCAGTCGATGATAATGTTACATTAATTGATATACAAGTTCCATTATGCCTATGAAGAACAGATAGTTATATTATTTTACGTTCGATAGAAACTACTCGTGTTCTTACCAACATGAACTTTCTTTACATATTCTTTTATCATTTTCACAATTGTAACCATCGTAATCTATTTGACATTGACAGAAGTAACCATCAGGTAGTGAACTATTAGGAAAACAAGTTCCTGCATTTTCGCATGGTTGCCATATGGTACATGCGTCCGATGATACATTGCAATATGTACCTATATAGGAATCATTCGGGCATTGGTATAAATTCACATCAGTTGTTGATGTTACCAGATATGCACCGATAGATATGACAGTTGATGTGAAGTCCTTATTATCACTAGTAGGTAACGTTGATGTGCGTGTATAGGTGGTAGTATAAGTAGTTTTAATTCCTCTTGAAGTTTGGGCCGCAGTAAATGAAGTTTTTGCAGTAGTAAATGAAGTTTGTGCAGTAGTAAATGAAGTGTTTACAGTAGTAAATGAATTGTTTGCAGTAGTAAATGAAGTGCTTGCAGAAGTAAATGAAATTTGTGCAGTAGTAAATGAAGTTTGACTTGTAAAACGTTGTTTTACTGTTGACTGAGTTGCATGAGTTATTGCACTCATAGAAGTCTATGTAAAAAGTATAAATGATAAATTAACTGTTCAATGAAATTTTGACGTCATAGATAGAGGAAAGAATCTGAACTATAAAAGAACATCTTAATATGAAATGTAAACCAATAGAGAAGTTCATTAAGAGAAAGTTGTCAACAATCGTTATGCTATAATCAGTAATAAAACAATCGGCCACTATTTACTGTCTGATAATACAGCTTAAATCTGCAGTTAATGCACTGGTGACAATATATCTGTAATTCACTCAAGAAACTAAAGAATGTCGGATGAAGAAACGATTTTGATGTCACCAGGTTAAAGAATCTACCCAGTGAAAAATTTTCGCTGATTTTAATCGAATTATTCTGCAACAAAATCAAAATTGAAATCAATTGATAATTTCGATTTTGATGCAAAACAGTCAATTTTAATCCGAAAAGCTCACACTAAATAAGTAACGATATCTAATAATGGTTACGCCAGGATCAACGATAATCAAAATTATCAATTGATTTCAATTTTGATTTTGTTGCAGAATAATTCGATTAAAATCAGCGAAATTTTTTCACTGGGTAGTAACTGCAGTGTAAGAACTATTTCTCTCTAGATGTTCTATACTGACTTAGTTCCACTACAACATTTATGAGTTGATTGATTATTTATTTGAAAAATAAATTGACAAGATAACTTGATAGCTTACAAATGAATTCAAGAAACTTTCTTCATACATAATCTAATAATGAAAGTATGTCATTTCTAACATACATCAGGCAGTTTATTAGTGTGTAACGATTAGTTACAAAACAAAAATTTGACCAGGACAGCTCTTGATAATGTCAAATCAAACATTAAATAACATGACAATGTTTTATTTTCCCATGTTGGCAAATTCGTAGCCGCCTATATTTATAAGAATAGATGACAAATTATTCTGTTATTGTAGAGCAAAAACATGAAAAATAGTGAAATAAATGAATCGAGTTTTCGATGAGGCAATTATTCGAAATAGATAACTATACAAAATTTTTTTTTGCTTTCAACTGAATCCAACTAGAGCTAGACACTTAAAATAGTTCGAAAACGAAACGTCTATGGTCAAGCTCATCTACTCGTTTCACAAATGTGATTGTGTGTACGTAACCTACGATTTCGGCTTTGTACGTTTCTTGGAGCAATCTTTCTAGCTCGTTTTTGTTTTCATCAATACTACACATAGTATAAATTTTGTTATGCATAGAAAATAAGTCGTCACACGTAAACAGAAAAAAAAATAACATGTGATGTCTGACAGCCCGTATTTGTGTGACGCATCGTAGATTGAAGAAGTAGATCGAGGCTTGCCTTTGAAAAAAAAAGGAACGAAAAGAATACCTATCGAATAACATCAGCGAAAAAGAAAACATATCCACGATAACGCGCAGCTTCTTTCATATCCCGTTGAGGCATTACTAAGAATTAATCACATCGGACATATTATTACTTTCATATTAATTCAAGCATACGGAAAGATAAACTACTTCAAACTTTTCTTATCTTATTTACCTGTGCTTGTGTTTTAATACTCGTAAAATCACTCGTTATTTGTGCCGTTATCGGTGTACTCATGGAATAAACAACGGTTTCAGTTGTAAGTTGACATGAACTTTGATCAAAATCCAGAGTTGTTACATTAAGACAGCCTACGTCATTGAGATACATATATCGAGGCGATGGTAAACACATAAATAGTGATATGTTAATTGTTGTTGGTATGGCACAAGTAAAAAAATGAAAGTCTTGCCATTCAACAGTAAAATTATCGAACATAGTTATATTATTTGATGTGCATGATATTTTATTCACTAAAAGTCAGATGATACGAATGTAGAAACAGATATATTTAGAACAATCCAAAATTAACTGTAGTTCCATCTCAATTTCATCATATATTGATAAATATGATATTTCTCTAACAGCTATATTTCTGTAACATATATATGACAATGTTTCTAGTGCTCTGTGATATAAAAGGCAGAGAGAATATGTTTCGAATAAATTTTCATAAATAGAATAACGGTAGTTGCAGAAATTATTATAACAGTACTACAGAGAATACAAATATTGTGTCAAATAATATTTTGGAGATTAGTTCGATGCCATTTTTAAAAAAAAAATTAAGTAGAAGAGTATACATTCAACTTATCCATGGACAATCTTGATAATTAATTGTACACTTTTACTATTCTTAGAACCAATTATTCAGAGTTTTTAAGTAATGTAGCCGGAATTCTACGGCATTATTCTTATTTAGATGAACAATAATTCTTATGCTACCTTTCTCTTCTAAAGAACGACAAATTGTTTTGAAGACTTAAAAGCAATCAGACTAAACAGACTGCACACGATACAAACTATGCAACTGATTATAGATTGATTAATGCATGTTTATATTCGCTTCCAAACGATGGAAACTACAACTCTCTATGTGAAAATCTATAGCTGTCCATCTATTATAACCATCAAGTATTACAAAAAAAAAGAAACTCTCGTACTAGACTGTTAGTTGCATGCTTATGAAATGTTACAGAACAATAGAGAATAGCTTTTACAAGAAACGATCCTCATCCTAATACTTAGTATTCGAAATTTCGATGTAGTTACAATTACTTTTGAATTGTCCTAAAAATCTGTAACTTTATATTAGAATACTAGTTGTACCATGAATAATGAGAAAGAATAGTATCACTGATGTTAACATTATTCGATCAGTCATTTAATAAAAACCAAATTTCTGATAATAAATGGTAAGGTGTTTGGTAGTTTTTAAATACAAAAAATAATATGGAAAGGATGTGTTTTCTTCTTCTTGTTCAGATTCACTATCGAGTTATAGAGAAATGAAGTATATAAAAGGAAAACATTATTTTAATTTTCATGTCTTGTTTTATTAAGTAAAAATTTTGAGAGCAAGGTGGAAAAATTTCATTATGAAGAAAAAGAATCAATTAATATGGAGGCTATTACTTTTCTTGTCATTAAAAAAAATCACACTCGATGAATTGATACATTGAGATATATTCTTGTTCATAAAAGCTTTTTCTTTCATTTTAAGAAATTGTGTGATGACATATACATTCTAGTATTCTTGAAATATATTTATCTGATACGACATTGTGTGTGAGAGACTGTCCACTTCCTAATTCAATAACAACTGTCAAAGAGAAAAAAAATTAGACATATGAAGTAGCTATACTTTTACTACATTTCAAGAATAGAAGTGATAATTGCATTTGAATATTGTTGCCACTTGCATATAGAAAATATCGTGCATCGAAACATCGACGATAGATTATGTACACTAAATGAAGCAAGTTAATCAATGCATGAGTTTTATTAATGTTTTTAAGAATGTGATTTGAATTAGAGCTCATCGAGTATATCATTACAATTAGGAATCATAAAAAATGACATTGAAATTTATTTTAGGTTTAGATGCTGTTTTCAATTCGCTTCGATTTACTTGTATTTATAAATACCCAAATTTTAAATGTTTGTGCTAAATCTTCAAAAACAATTCGTTAGTTATTCTTAGAAACATTTTACAAATATACCCTAAAGCTAGATTCAAGTATTTTTCCAGATAATTATCAATGTGTTCTATCCGATTCATTTACAGTTCTCATATGTATTTAATTTCATAAATAATATCCAAAATTACTGCGTATTGTAGACGACTATACTCAATTGACTTTCCTAAAAAATCTATCAGAAATCTTTGCATGAACATTGTTTATTAGCTCCGAGAAAAAAAGATTCCTACGTTTTACAATAGATGAACTTTTTAATTACGAATAGTTTTCTTTTGTGTTGGATCATGCTACTCATGAAAAGTAACATTAATTTGCTTTTCAAAGACTCTACATGTACTGAGAAGAAAATATCGAGTGAACTCCCATGAGCGCAGACACTGCTCGAAGAAAACGACAAACTAACATGTCATTTTCAAAAATATTGTTTCAATTTCAAGCTTTGTTCCTTAGCTAAAATTTACATTTTTCTAAACAAAGATCTAGATCATTAATTCTTTCAGAATACCGTTAATTAACAAATGCTTATAGAATGTGAAAATTATTCTTAGAACAAAACATTATTACAGACTATGTAACTTTTAATTTTGTGAAGTCACATTTCCAACAAATAATTTTGCCTTGACCACTGTTTACTGTTACTATAGAGTTTGAATTTAAATTCAAAGCAAGTCAATAATTAGAAACCTGGTAACTCCCAACAAAAAATAGCATAAAATAGAAGCGTATCATGATGTTTTTTGTAACAACTGGCATTAATTGAATCACGTAGATAGATCTCAATAAATCATCGAATCTGTATAACGAAAGAAAGTGTGTTTTAAAGCCAGGTGGTGCAAACTCTAAATATATTTTTGTGTAGTTTATTATTTGTGTCGCTATCGTTCGCATGAAGACTGATGAAGATCTTAATAAATCATGGATAGAGTAAGATGAGTCGTTTCTTTTTTGATGTTAGATAAAATGATAGTTAATGATACATTGAAAAACTAGAAGATCTTTGTTCGTAAAGATTAGCATTATGTATTACCATGTAGTCGTATTAGTCATGTGTAATCAAGCAGGAAAATGTTTCAGCTCAGTAAACATCGGATTATTTTATGAATGAAAGACTCGGGGAAAATAGAATCTATTATTTATTGAAAGATAGTTTAATCATGATGCTGAAAGATGACTAGTAGAATATAGAAGGAGAACAAGTAAAGTCCTAGCTCATGACCAATCTGTCATTAAACATGGAATAGATGTCTATGAATATTGTCAATTTCAATTATATCATTATTGTTTATCATTAATTTAGGATGACAGTATCTTGCTATCCTTTGTGTGGTAAGTAACCAAATATCTATTTTTACATGTCTCACGTTAACAGATACAGCCATATATATATATATACTATATTAACTCTACTATACAAACTACTCAGTAATCATAATAATCATTATTCGTACAATAGGGACGTGAAACTTTCACTTGTTGTATGTCCCTAGAAAAATAGTCTTTCTTTGATGGATCTGTTTCCCGAAAAATCTAACGGTTCTCGTTTATAGCGATATAGATTTTTTCTGTTACTATTACATTTTACTCTTCAATCTACTCTTAATTACGTATGTTACAGTCACGGATTCGAAATATCTTTATTTGCTAGCTCTCAGCTTCAGAGCATGGGACCTGAATGAAACTTATTGAGGGTAATGTTGAACCAAAATGATGAGCTTTTATTAAAAAAATGTTGTGACCGTAGTTTGTGACAAAAAAAAACATTTTTTAAAACCGCCGCTCACAATAATTTATTTTTTTTGGTAGTACCTCATTTTTTTCAAATTTCATCTAAAACCATATATCCCTTCATCAGACAACGTTTGGAATTTCTGCGACAAATTTTGGTTAAGAGTGGGAAGGTTGACGGTTGAAAAGTTATTTTTATTTAATCTGGGTACCATGCCCTAAAATGAGATTCATCAGAGTATGAAAATGTTCTGAATCCACCACTGATACAGCATACATTGATTAGAATTATCATCGTTATTCTTTTTTATTAAAAAGCTAACCCACAATAGATGTCCATGACAATGATCGAGTCGATAATGAAAACTAGTTAATAAATTCACTTCTATTTGATAACTATAATTTATTCTCATCGTATTTAATTATGATTTCATATGTCTTATACATGTATTTATCTATTTTTAAATTCTTATTCGCATCCATAATTACAAGAAAAACAATTGAGATAAGAATTGTCTTCGACATATTATGTACACAGGTTCACCCAATACGGCCAAATGCTATAGACAAAAAACAAGTAACATGAGCATGATGCGTACAGGGAATATATGTTACACGTTCACGTGTAAACTTAGCCGATTGCTTTCATTATATTGACTTCGAATAATAGATTTTATCATTCTAATCTTTTCTCACTATATAGTTAGTAAGAAAAAAAAAGTTATTATAAATAGGGCTACTTGTTCTGTTTATACCCTTCTGGTACGAACTGACAATCAATCTGCACAGAATGTTTCATAAGTCTTCGGGCTCGACTTAATTAACTAATGCAGCGAGAGACAAAGAAAACACTGCTAAGTAAATGTTTCTGTATAATCATCGTATGTTCGTGTGAGTTTTTCCAACATGATGATAAAAACTGTAAGTATGTGAATGTTCGTCGACTAAAATATTTAAGTAAAAACAAAATACTCTTACATTAAGTTGATTATTACAAAAATAATCTAATTTAACTATCATGCATTTATAATCCATCACTTTTCATTAAGGTCACCGTCTCATCGAAATTTTACACACGATAACACGCTCTCTTTTGCTAATCTTAGTTTTATCTATCGAAAACTTCTAACTATTCTCTTCTAATTTGAATTGATATTCTTTCAACAAAAAAACATAATTTTAAAGTAACACTTTTATTATTCATTAGTTTTCTCTGTTACTGTATAGTAACTATAAAATTCTAATAATTACAGAATAATTAATGACTGGTAGTTTCTAGCACACTATTCTTTTTTACATGAAACAGATTTAAGCTTCATTGGGAGAAGACGTTACGATCATCAATTAAGAAGAAAAAATGTATTCTTGTCTACCTATTATAAGATAAGATATAATTATAAGATAATTTGTCCTTCGACAGACTCTATTTGAGTACCCGAGTTACATATAAATGAAAAAGCGTTCTATTGATGATTAAATTGTTTTTTGGTTGCACATTCATTAATTTTATTGCGTTTTAGCACTTATAAAAACTCTCTGTTTATCTATATTACGTTATTTATTAGTGTCAATTTTATTACTCATTTCTGGTTACTTGCTTACTTTCTATCACTTTTTATTATTTACCAGAACTAAGAAATACTTTTTTCAGTCGTAACTTGTTCTCTATATCTATCATATACAAGGTCAATCAACGTTTCTCTTAAATTCAACATAGGATAGTAGTAATTAATGATTTCAAGCAACACTTGTATGTATTTGAAAAATATTTCAAACAACACTGTTAGCTTACGTATATTT
>OENT01003039.1:0-15362 GCA_900239685.1 Rotaria macrura
CAAACCAACTCGTTTTATTCCAATATTGAGCCATCAGACCACAAGCACCAACTCCAATAATAATTTCGATATAGATGAAAATACGTTCGTCAATATGATGTTTGAAAACAAATTTAAGCAGCATAATAATAATGAGTGCTGTATTGCAGATGGCAACTTCAAGACTAAGCTGTGAAGGTTATGTCCAACCTTCAGGAAATTGATTGACAATCAATGGAAGTTCAACTCATACTCCATTGAGATCAAGCCAAGTTGACAAAGCAAAAATAACAAGAAGACAAGCAGTGATATTGAAATTCTTGTCAGACATCATTGTTTGTGCTTGCTTATGAAGAATTGTTACAAATAACTGTCACTTGTTTTTATTCTTTTATCTTGCTTCATCGTCACATCATCATGCCAAACTCATTGATTAAAAGCTGCCCGTACTCGAATAACAGTGTGTGTGCTTCATTATCATGAAAATTAGGTTATTGATATCTTTCTATGATTCGGACTCTTAGGTAACTTATATCAGTGAAGCCAAATAAAATCAGTGAACATCGAATGAGTTTTTGAAAATTGTTCGCGTCGATGTGAGTACAGGCTGGGATGCTTTTCTTCTTTTTTTCAAGTAGACAGCCCAAAATATTTGTCACACCATATATTTGTATTGCTTTCGAGATGATTCAAACTGCATATTTAGTACTTTTAAACAACCTACTAGACATTCGACTCATATACTCAATGAAGATCTTGTCAAGATATGATGTAAGAGTGACAAGATTATACATTTGTATGCACATCCTTTAAATTTCTCCAAAAAATAGTAGCATTAGTTAAACAGCACTAATATTTATCACTTTTTTACTTACTATCCAGTGTTATTCTTAACTCTACCATGGTCACATACAGTGAAAAATACTAATTGTTATTATATGCAAAATCGAAAATCATGTAAGTACTCATACATTGAACATTCGATACATATTTAGGGGTGGCACTTTAACTTTACTTTAAAAGTTAAAGTTAAAGTAAAAACACTTTAAACTTTAACTTTAATTAAAGCAAAACACTTTAACACTTTAACTTTAATAAAAGTAGTGTAAAAATGAAAAATAATTTTTAGCTCTTTATTTGCGATTTGGTGTGGTTTTTAGAGTAACTTTAAACTTTAAACTTTAAAAAAGTTAAAGCACTTTAAACTTTAATTAAAGTTTAAAGTAACTGTAAAAACCACACCAAATCGCAAATAAAGAGCTAAAACTTATTTTTCATTTCTACACTACTTTTATTAAAGTTAAAGTGTTTTGCTTTAATTAAAGTTAAAGTTTAAAGTGTTTTTACTTTAAACTTTAACACTTTTTTTAAAGTGTTTTAAAGTTAAAGTGCCACCCCTATACATATTCCATATTATAAATATTTTCAAGTATACCATAAAAACTGTTCTAGGTTTCAAACTATTCACTGTTGACAGCAATTCAACATATTATAGATCTCATTGAATGGAACAGAAATAAGAGAATGTTGAAAAATTAATAGCCCTTTTTTCCAAACAGTTATTTCTATAAATTGTTTCGTAATATTCAGAATAAATTAACTCGTCTAAATTGCTTCGTATTAAAATAATGTAGGGTATTTCCATGGGATATCTCCCATGTTATACAATAGTATCTCCCACCAACGTTAAACCTTTGAGAGTTTATAGAGCTCAATTAGCTGATTCTTTTGATCTAATTAAATTTAAAAAAATATGCTGCGATCTACGATTTACAGAGGTCAACTTTTCGTTATTTCTTTGTCGAAATTTTTGAAATAATTTTTTGTGCTTTTTTTCCTATTTTTTCTAAGCGTCTTCTTTTGGGTATCTTTCGAGCGCTAGAATTTCTTAATAGGCTGTGTTTATTCAGTTTTTTGGGCTCTATCGACAGCAATCGTGTTCAAAATTCAGAAACCCACGTGAAGTGAATAAAAGTTCACGAATCTCAACCAGTATCAAACGTCAGTAATGAAGAGTGGTCCATATTTCGATTGAAAAAACTTAAACTTTGGAAAGGACGAGGGCCATTAAGGCATGTTTGCAGCCCCGAAAACTGACATAAGACACTTATATGCGGAATTAGCATGAAATTCTGAGTAGAATAGCGTTTCAGAATTACTGAGAATGAAAAGGTTAGTTTTTTCGAAAAAAATTATCCTTGAGGTGGGGTAAGGGAAAATCGAAAAAATGTTTTTCTTAAATTGAACTGAAGTAACGTCTAGTCCTACACAATATTATATGTTGATTCTGAATATCACAATTAGAACATCCAAAAATGCATCATCGCTATATGATAGCCAGAATAAAAAAACAACATTAAACATAATTTTTCTTGAATTTTTTCTCTCCGTTAATAGGAATAACATCTCTGATAGACCAATAAATTCTACTTATACGTAATTTTTTGCGCTCTATCTGATTTCGACAGACTTAGGTTGATCAGACTTAATCTTAATCCAATAAACGCAGATCACCTCTCCGATTAACCACGGCGACTCATTCTCAAGATTGTTGATGACGAGGGGTATACTTAGAAGCCGTGAACAAAAACGACTTTTCTACTGGAGGTACAATAAGTGATTCTCTTTCAAATGGTACATTGTTTAAACCGACTGTTGATGTAGAAAGTTCTCATTCAATTACATTAATATGTAATAGCTGCTTTTAGGGTTTCCTGAAAAAAATTATTATTGTTAAAAATTTTCTACGATAGAAATAGTTGCCTCGAACAGAAAAAGGTTAAGCATTTGTCTTCCACCCATAATACGGATAAAGAATAAAATATACCATTCTTTTTTCATTCCTTTTAATATGCATATATAGAGTGCCGGACAAAAGTTTAGGGCTTTTATTTTCTCGTCGATTTCTCAAACGATAAGTGATCATGATCCGATTTAAAAGGTGATATGCATAGTATGAATGAAGGGCTATAAGATGCAGTATGGAAGTTGACTAGATCTTCTAACTGCGGTTTTTAAAAATTAAAAAAAAGCCTTTAGGTGAAAAACGTTTTTTTATGCTCTTTAGTATTTTACTCTTTAGTATTTTGCTGTTTTTAACCGAAAATTTTTCGCTAAAATAATTCAAACCTTGATGATACGATAGAGAATTTCACGAGCTGTCCATTGCTGGAATGACATTTAACTTTTGACTCCAGTTTTGCTCTCTAAATTTCGTTTTACTGAAAACCTTCGTAAAACCGCTAAGAACAACAATTTGTTCCGTTGAGCAACACTCTATCTAAATTTGTCATACACAAAAAGAAAGTGTGAAAAGCTGCATTACATGATGTATTTGAAGTTGGAAAATAATCAGGTTGTCGTGTAAGTTTTCATAGAATAAAGTTTTGAAAAAACACGCTTTTCGGTTTTTTGAAACTTTCACAGAATAAATTAGTTTCTTTTATTTTTTTTAAACTAGCCAGCTAGATAGAGCACAAAATTCTGTACACGAATATAACTTTCTTGCTTCAATCGATTGTCGTATTTCAGAGAGTTGGAACCAAAACACATCTTTCTTAATTCGCAAGATGTTCCTTTTTCTCAACGTATTTTACTACTGACAGGACTTTACTTATAATTTCGGCAATTTTTTGCTTTATTTAGAAATACTGTAGCCTATTTCACTCTGAGCAAATTCAGGCGTTTCTCAAACTTTTAGGGCATTTCTACATGAATAGGCATGTGACAGCTCCTGAGAGCTGGAGCTGAACACACCTCTAACTAAAAACAGCTCACATAACGAAAAACATCACATCCCACAACTCTTGAAGCGCTATCCTAGGAGGTACCCATATTTCTTCACGCGCTATCCTAGGGGGTACCCATAACTCTTCAATCGCTATCCTAGGGGGGTACCCATAACTCTTCAAGGGCTATCCTAGGCGGATACCAATAAGTCTTAACGGCGCTTTGTTAAGTCGGTACCCATCACTCTTCTAGGGCTATGGTAGGGCGTTGCCGATTACTGGTCGCCGTTTATCTTTCTTTTTTGTGTAGGATAATGCAATCACGTTACATGGTTATTTCTATTTTCACGTGTTGTTTTTTGTTTCTATTACTGATGATGTTATTCTGACGGAGGCGGCTTCTGCATCGGATAGACTCGTGCGTGTATGGCTTTTGGAATAGAAATTCGTGTAAGTGTCGGTAACATTTTTCTCGCTATGCCACTGATCGCATGAGTGTTGAAGATCGAAGGTCTAAAGCTATTTGGGTATGCTTACAACCGGGCTGAATCAAGTCTCAGTTGAGTTCGGTGAGAAAGAAACTGCTCGTAAGAAATTTGGCTCGGGTATGCAGAATTTTTCATCGATTTCACTCGTAACCATCTTGATTGGTCAGGAGCTAACAGAAATCGACTTTTTCGAAAAATAGCGCCG
Organism: Rotaria macrura; assembly: GCA_900239685.1. Lineage (NCBI taxonomy): Eukaryota > Metazoa > Rotifera > Eurotatoria > Philodinida > Philodinidae > Rotaria > Rotaria macrura. The sequence goes on from OENT01003039.1 coordinate 4,401, forward strand.
CATAGGTAATTCGACGTGGACAGTCCGAATTTCGCATCTACTTTACTCGAAATCCTGTAAGTCGGTGAGGAGCTAACCTAGGTCGAACGATTCGGACCGTTTCGTGGACTCAGTTATACAGACCGTAATGGATATCCGTTTTGATTGACCTGGGAAGAGAAATCAATTTTTTCGAAAAATCATGTGAAAATCAAACTCCCTATGTCGAATTACCTACCGAACTAATTTTTTGAAAACTCGGATTTCTGTTTGTTCCTGACCTACCGACAGGGTTTCGATGGAAATAGACGCGCAATTCAGATTCCCCACGTCAAACTACCAATGCGGAGCTATTTTCCGAAAATCTCGATTTCTATTGGCTCCTGACCGACTAATAGTGGTCCGAGCGAAATGTGTGCAAAACTCTGGCTCCCCATCCGGAATTTCCTACAGGGCCTTATTTTGGAAAAACTCAAATTCTATTCGTTTCAGCTTGAGCAATGATCAGTCGAGTCAAATGGATACAATATTTGGACTCCGCTTATCGAATATCTCAATGGGAGCTGCTTCTTGAAAGAACTCAGTTAGGAAAATGATTCAGCCCGATTTTCAGCCTAAGAGTTTGGGAATCTTCCTTTGGTCATCTACGCTGAACAATCCACGAAAATAGCAGACAGAACTTCATCGATTATCAACACCAATTCGAATCAAACAGGCAGTACACAAATATTGCCTGACCAATGCCCATACCACGCCTTATCGAAATAACACGATCAGGATCCCAAACAAAATCGAGAAGTGTAACTGCCATAAACCAACACCGTAATAATATTTTCCGATCGGAAACAGCAAAACACAGCCATCGAACACTCATGACTATCCCTAGGATAGCGCTTGAAGAGTTGTGGGATGTTATGTTTTTCGTTATGTGAACTGTTTTTAGTTAGAGGTGTGTTTAGCTCCAGCTCCCAAGAGCTGGAGCTGGGGGTAGCTCTTTTGGGCAACTCTCGAGAGCTATGGAACTGTAGCTGTCGCACGCCTATACATGAAGTTATAAGTAAAGTCATTTTGAGAGTAAAACACACTTTCAAAAAGTGAGGGTGTGGGTGTCGGTGTGGGTATGCTGTGGCTGATGTGAAGGACGATTGTTTCTTCTTCTCATTCTTTAGGAAGCGTCGCGCTGCATACGGTTGGTTCGTTTCCATACGAGTGCAATGTTGGCGAAATTTCGATATGATAGGAATTTACTTGTCCATGATGTGAAACTGTTTTTGTTCTGAATTTATTGTTTCAACGAACCCTTTGAAAGTGGTCTTATGCTGTACTTATTCTTTTTGTGCAATAAAGATATGAAAAATCATTTCGTTTACTTCGGAATTAGTTTATTGTTTCTTCAATAATTTTTTAGCAAGCAACATTGGTGAGTGTAGCCGTACGAGGTCGCGTATATGGTTGAGTCTAGATCGGATTCCGTGTGAACATGGTTTTTACTGTCAGTGTCCGTGCGTGATAGAGTGTTTTACCTACATGCATGATGCGCAGTACTCAACAAAACTGAATCCCCATACCGAGTAGCACAACCAAACGGATACTTGCACACGCATACAGTATCCGTTTGAAGTTTGTGGTTTTCAGAAATATGGTTTTAGTTTGTCGGAAACTGGATTTTGGCTGACGTTTTCACTTTTAGTTAAATCTTGTGGGCACATGTAGATACAGTGTGATAATTTTTTATATAATATTTTCTGGGGGGAAAATATTCGAGTGCGGTTGATGACAGCTGGTTTTCATGGTAAGAGATGCGTGTGTGAAGCTGATCGGTGAAAATGAGAAGTACTTAGTAACGAGAGGAACTCAAGGATTTTGGTTTCGCCTTTTCTCTCGCTGTCGTTGGAGAACAAGGTAATGAAAAATAATAAACATACTTTTTTCTGTGATGATTTACTTTCTTTCTTGAATAACAATACAAAATTTGCCTCTAGAGGGAAAGAAGTCGCTATAATGGAGCAAATATTTTCATTTTTTTCTAGGAAACAATGAAAATATATACACGTTCTCGATTTTTACAGGATAGGCATGCTTGCACAGTATAATTGGGAATAGTTGGTGGCAAACACATTCAGAAGCACAGGTAATTATAATATAAGCATAGTACATGATCAGCTTGGGCGAGTCGTTCAGAAATCATTTCTCCTGAAGTATTTTGAATTTTCCATTTAGGAAACTATAGCTGTTAACATTTCACACAAAACTTGAGAACTTTTTCACGAATATAGTCTTCTCTAGATATCGGACGTAACTCGATAATATTGCCGATTGACAAGAACTGTTGTGAATTTTTTGCACAAACAGCATATTAATAGCTGGAAAGGGAAAACAGCAGAATCCATGAATCCACTTGAATCCATTTGAATCCACCTGAATCCAAGAGACTCCATTCTGCTGTTTCCTCCTTGAATCGTGTACTTTGCTTTCATCATTTTTTCATTCTTGATCATAAACATTAGTAAAATGTGCTGCTGCTTTTGATTAGAAAATCATTACTTCAAACACACTTTAGAGGATACATCGTGTACTGCATTTTGTTACATATTCGCCGGGGTATATCAACTTTCTCTTTACTGTTAAAAATCATTTCACAAGTAGAAGACAGTAATCATTGAGTGAAACTTGATGTTACCGATAGTTTCGAAACGATGTAGAGCCTCACATTTTTCAATTCTACCAGAACCAGTCACTAACGAACTTGGTAAATGATTCTTTCCTGAAGACATTCTTTGTACATTTTTTAATCATTCTTTAGCAAGTTTTGCATTGAAAAATACTGCATGCGTCAAAGCTAACCTCATATTCAAAATCGCCAACAATATCCTAGTCGACTTATAAATGTTTCGAATTTTCCCATAAAAATTTATTTTTATAAAACAATTTCCTGTGGTCCTCCTCAAGGATTTGCTACGAAAATATTTTAACTGAAATTCTTTGAACGGCTCATTCTCAGCCGCTAATTCTTTCATATTTGAGATATGGGCACTTAACTTGTAATTGCCATACAGTTTTCATTCTAATCTCCGGGTCAACACTTGGGGACTATCCCCCGTTAGACTGACTTGACTTCAATGAGCAAGATGATAGCAGGAATATAGTGAAGAAGGAACACGAAATCCTAGCCCCTTAATAGTTTTTTAACAATCCGTTTACCTCTCTCTCAACCTTTACAGCTCCCGTTATTTGTATACTCTGTCCATCTCGATACCTTCTTCATTTGCTCATTGTATCTTTATCTTTGTTTCTTCTATTTTTTTGTTGTTTCCTTTTACTTCCTACCTCTCCCCTTCCTGTCAATGTACCCTTGCTCTTATCTTATAAGTAATTCCGAGTGTCACAATAGCAAACGGGCATGAACCAAAAAATAATGCCACAATTTAATGCTTTTACAGAGCTTTATAGGCACTCATAGTTATAAAAAGTCGGCAGAAGCTCATTCTCGGAAAGTGAAGGGGCTCTCAGTATTTTTTGTTGGTTAGTTTGTTTTTAAAACAAGTGGCAAACATTTTTCTTCCCATGTTGCCTCTTTTTTTCAACTGCGCCGCATTCACGCGCAGAGTCAATTCTACGCCGCGGTTATGCGTAACTACGCCGCATTCATCGTAGTCAAGGTCTCTTTAAGAAATTACGCTTACAGCGACGCAGATCAACGTAACTGCGTCGGAGTGATCGCATCGTACGATCCGTTGCAAACGTAACTGACAAATTATAAATGATTCTTCCTTATTTATAATTGGTCACACTCGAGCACTAATACTTAGCCACAGAAAATCAGTATAAATAGCAATGCTCGTCACATTTTCGTTTATAAATCATTTTACTTTAAATAGTTGAATACGTATTAAATTATTTTTAAAAATTTTTTTAGTTGTTCAATTTTTGAAACTTTTTTCTTAAATTATTTAACGTTTTTTTAAAGAATTTTTTTTTCCATTATTTATTAAATTTTAAAAAAATTTTTTAAGATGTTGTTTTTTTTGATTTCTTCAGATATTTATTTTCCATTATTTTAGAAATTCATAATTTTTTTTAACTTGTTATTTTGTAAATTTTGAAATTTTTTAGCTCTTTATATTTCGATTTTTCTAGATATTCATTTTCCTTAATTTTTGAATTTTGAATATTTTTTAAGTTTTCTGTAAATTAATTTTTTTTTTAAATTTTTTGTAAGAATTTTAATTTTGTAATTTTGTTTTTTATTTTTTTTACGGAAAAAGTTTTTAAGCTCTCAATAAAAACATAAATAAAATGATAACTTAATCTAAATGATCTCTCGTGTGTATTGCAACGCAACTGTGACGCATAACTGCAATTAACTGGAACGCACTTTTGCGTAACGGTGAATTTTTCGCCGTAACTACGCGTAACTGCGATTTTTTATCGTAATTACGCATAACTTCGTCGCAATTTTCCGTAATTACGGGTCACAGTGCGATCGCAGTTTCATTGTAATGAAACACATGGGTTTTCTCTCTCATTCTTGAAAAAATACCAACTATTTATATTTGGGTGTGAATAGATGGGGGTGCCACTATGAAAGTGGATGTGATCGATTCTAAGTGTTCGAGCGTGGATGCGCACATAAATGTTATTCGTCTGTTTATCAACGCACATGCACACAACACCCACGTTCACACTGACGCCATAACCAGGAATATGATACTAAAAACAAAATGATTTCGGCAAAATGATTTAGCAAGGTTCATTTCGTAACATCTGCCATAAATTGTAAGTTCACCTAATATCAGAGTTTGATGCAAAGACACGTAATCTACAAGCAATCTTTGCAAAACGTTTTTTTACAATTATCGTGCGGACATATGGTGGCATCTCCAGGTTTGTAATCTGCATTTTTCCATATAACCGAACGAGAACAGTGCTCACAGCTAAGCTGTTGAAATTGTTTCTTGCAGCTCTCGTATGGGCATGTTATTACACTTCCTTGCTTATGATCAGCATTTTTCCATACAATAGGGCGAGAACAATGAGCACAAGCGAGCTGTTGAAACATTTTCTTGCAGTTTTCATGTGGACATGTTATCACGCTCTCCTCCTTGTGATTAGCACTTTTCCATATAATCGAACGGGAACAATGGAAGCAGCTAAGCTGTTGAAACTTCTTTTTACAATTCTCATACGGGCATGTTATCACATTTCCTTCCTTGTGATTAGCATTTTCCCATGTTATAGGGCGCGAACAATGAGCGCATCCGAGCTGTTGAAAGGTTTTCTTGCAGTTTTCATGTGGACATGTTATCACGCTCTCCTCCTTGCGATTAGCATTTTTCCATATAATAGAACGGGAACAATGGAAGCAGCTGAGCTGGTGAAACTTCTTTTTACAATTCTCATACGGGCATGTTATCACATTTCCTTCTTTGTGATCAGCATTTTCCCACGTAATAGGGCGCGAGCAATGAGCACAAGCGACCTGTTGAAACGTTTTCTTGCAGTTTTCATGTGGACATGTTATCACGCTCTCCTCCTTGTGATTAGCATTTTTCCATATAATCGAACGGGAACAATGAAAGCAGCTAAGCTGTTGAAATTGTTTCTTGCAGCTCTCGTATGGGCATGTTATTACACTTCCTTGCTTATGATCAGCATTTTTCCATATAATAGGGCGCGAACAATGAGCGCATCCGAGCTTCTGAAATTTTTTCTTGCAGTTTTCATAGGGGCATGTAGTCACGCTCTCCTCCTTATGACCAGCACTTTTCCATATAATCGAACGAGAACAGTGGGGACAGCTGAGCTGTTGAAATTGTTTCTTGCAACTTTCATATGCACAAGTAACAACAGTTCCTTCTCTGTATCCACCGTTTGTCCAGATATTTGTTTGTGAACAGTGTGGACAATCAACTGTCTGGGTGGTATCAGTTTCATGCGGTTCTTCATTATTAATTTTTTTTATTAGAAGCATGAGGCCGTACGGCACAATTGAAGAACGATGTTGTGTCTTCCATTCCATTTCATCATTTGACACAAAATGGCAAATTGTTTGTTTTCGTTGACGTGCGCCCACTGTTTCAGGTTGAACTACAAATGAATCAGACTTTTGCTTACATTGAAGCGCTACTCTGATTTTGTACTTTTGCTTGCTGGTCGGAGATGAGAACTCGTAGTTATGAGCATAGCAGTCAAGAGCTGCATATTTTATTGTTGGTGTAGTAAAAAAATAGTATTCACCAGGGATATGACCTTCTCGTATTTGAAGTTTCTTTCCGTCTAGAGTTATATCGCGAGGTAGAAGTAACTGTCGATGTTCGACTATAGATTTTGCGCTTTGAATACTCGTTCCATGAAAACAGTTAGCCCAAGTTTTCCATATATTGTGATGTTTGAAAAATGGCTCATCGACATATACACCGAATCGTGTCCATTCACGTGGAATGATATAAGTGTGACCACCGACCAAATAAGTGCTTGGACTCTTAGATGAATAGCATTTTGCACAATAACAGTGATCATGAGTAGGTTTTTGTAATGCAACTGGCCAATTTTGACTGGTTAGAAATTCTCTACCGATTCGTATATTTTCACATTCACTCATTGTGATTTCGAAGCAATTGAATGTAGCTTTTCAATTGCAGTGCTGGTTATGATGAAAATTTTGTGTAGTGACGAATAAAACACGAATATCGGTGAATCATTCGAAGCAGCCGGAAAAAAAGTTTATTATTAAGCGTTAAAAGGTTTCTGGAGAAAAGAAGCAAACAATCACGTCAACATGGAGGCTCAGTGGCGTTCTAGCCATGAATGATAAGAAAATGAAACACTATCGGTTTTGCCGCAATCTCAAGTAAAATTGTTGCTGAATGAAGAAGATTTCAACTTCTTAAATAGTAAACAGCAGAGTTTTGATTTGAATCCAGCAAAACTTTATAGCTTTTCTATGCTGACATCTGCAGTAAGCTTAAACGTGACCGAGTACTACTTCAAAAGCTAATGTGAATTTCTTGTCTCATGATTGAAATAAAAATCGAATGCTTATTCTCATTTCTTTTCAACACACTAGAGGCCCAATGACATGATCATCGTAAGTGCATCGAAATACGTTATAATGTTGAATATTCATATTATATTTCATGATACTATGTTGATTAGATTGTGATATGAATACGAACATTGACATGGATATCTCTCATTTTTCGATGCGCACAAGCCCGATTCACTGAGTGAATATACAGTGTTTACAACAACTGCTAAAAATGACGTACAGAATGTTTGTTTAATTAGAATAAATCAAAATGAAAAGGCTTGGAATGAACCACTAAGGTGTGGATGTGCATTGAAAAAAAATAAGGTGTCACACGAAACCTCTGAGGTTTCGCCAAGTACTACTGTACTATATTAATGTCCGTATGATTATACGAAACCTGTAAGAGGTTTAGCAATATCCAAGGTTTTGTAAAATTCTTTATAGAGTTTTAAAATATAAAAAATGTTTCGTCCTGAACCCCTTGAAATTTGCGTTACCGCTGACGTTTTGTAAAAAGCCCTTTTGAGTTTCGTATACAAAACTTTTTGTAAATATGTTTCGTGTAGAATTAGGGTTACGAAGTTACCCCATTTCCCAAGTCCTTATGTTTCCAAGTAGCTGGTAACTTGTCCTTTACCAGTTACGTGCTTACGGTAAAGGGCCGCTACCAGTTAATGTGTAACGGAGTAACGGGTTGAACCATTCCTCTAATATGCATCAAAAAACGTTTTAAGAAAAATTATGAAATTCTATAAAGTTCGACCAAAGTATATCAGGCGGGGGGAATCCATTCGTGAAGTTCGTATTTTCGTGATTTTCGATTCATATTTTTCGAGAAAAACATTTTTTTCACAAAAATTTAAAGTGTTTCATTGAAATTATACTTTTTCCNGAAACCTGTTTCTGCATTAGGAGACAGATTTTTAAAAAAAGAAGAGTAAAAGTGAAAATAATAACAATTCCTGTATCAGATTCACATTCCCTGAGTCCGACTTGATTTACTCAAACTTGTTAGAGTTTCGTTTTTATTCGTGAAAATCTACTTTGCTGATAATTGGAGGACTGTTTGATTCGGTTGCTCCAATACCGTTACCGGATTAAAGGTAACGGAAACGTTACCCGTTACTTGATGAAATATTCCATTTCTAGTTATATCATTCGCTAGCTGAGGAAATAAGAATGGTGAGTTTGATTTTAGAAGTTACAAGAGGATGAAATGCTTTTTTTTCTATTTAGATCAAACATCCCATGTCAATCGTTTCACCCACCGAAACCTGAGGGGACTAGCAGAAAAAATGCTTGAAAATTGCATTATTCTGTAATAATACACATAGCGTCCTTGGAACATGGAAGTAGTGTCCTGACCACAAACTTTACTGCTTTTTCTAATGAGTTCAGAGTTAGTTGGTGTGTCTTTCCGCAAGAAGCGGCACGACGCTTGGGAAAAAACTTGGGAAAGTTTGTGGTCGAAATTTTGCTTCCATGTTCCAGCGATATCATGTGTTTCACTATAGGCTATAGTGATTCGCTCTTAATTTTCTGCCGATTATCACACGATCCAGTTATTTTTTAGAGAGTGGGAGGTTTTAGCATTGAATACTGGTGGAAAAAATGCTTCCGCAATGGACCATAGCATTCGGCCAAACTTACATTCAATGTTGAATCATGAACTGTGGAGAACTCCAAGTACGAAAAGCTCGCTATCATCTGTTAAAAATTAAGCCTTTTTACGGAACCTAATTTCTGCGAAACCTCAAAGGGTTTCGATTTCGTTGCAAAACTCGGAACCCTTTAGGGTTTCGTGTGGCACCTCTTTTTCTTTCAGTTTGGGTATGGTTGATTTTCATTGTGTCAATGCGGGTCTTCTCTTGATTGACACTCATATCCTCACACTCATTCTCATCCTGACCCCCTCAATAAATTCTTTGCATTATCATATAACTATATCGGTTATTATGCATTGTAATGTCCATTATCTCTAAGTGCCGTCTGCGTAAACGTTCTTGCTCTTCATGCTATTCTTTTTTCTTAAACGGAAGATACAAATTTTTAAGAAGTTGTTCTCTTGTCATCAATTCTCGGAAATGATTGCACCATCATAAAAACGAAAATAAAAGAGAAGACAATTTCGAGTACTTTTTCTATGAAATTCAATAGAAATTACTTTTTCTAATAGATCCAAAGACACCGCTGGATAATTGAACGAATCAGGCACCTCGTAGAGATTATATAACCAGCAGTCAAAAATGAGAGCCCATGAAATTTAGCGTAATCTGCCTTATTGTTTTTCGATTTTGTTTGATAGTCGATTGATTGACTGGAGGGATTTTTACTTGACGAATGTTTTCATTTTATATTTATTTTCCATTATGATGTATGCATCATACTAACTATGGGGATCACATCTGGGATGGTTGTTTTCTTTAATCTCATAGATCAGGTGATGCAGCTAGTCTTTTTCTACGAAATGATAATGAAGGATCGATAATAAAAGTGGATAGACAATCAGGGTGTTGCTTTATCTTTACTTTATTTTAAGAGGGTGTGGGTGTTACTGTGATTGTATGCTATTTTCCTGTTTACCTACACTGTAAAAAAGAACACATTAATGTATCCTTTAAGGGTTTATGAAAATGCAACGTATAATAAACCCTTTTCCGTTTATGAAATTCATAAACCATTAAAGGGTATATTAATGTGGCCTAGTTTTTTACAGTGTACTCACACACCCCCTCAGCGCCGTACCTGCATCCGACATCCACAAAAAGTGATTCATTTATTGATGTAATGGAAGTTTATTATTCATACATTGCCCATAATTACAAAAGAAGATAGTATTCAGTGTATGAGTGGTTATATTCTGTAGGTATGGATATGGGTGTCAGGGGGAGAGTAGTACTAGTTTTATGGACAGGAATAGGAGTAAATTTCTTCAGTTTGCGTACCCACACACCTATTGATGTTATTAATGCATTCAAGCTTTAATTAACTTATCAAATATACATGTGTATGAATTTCAATATTAGCATCAATTGATTTTACATAGATTTTGTTTTCTGGCGAACTTCTTTGTTTTCATATTCTTCTAGCGAAAGTTTTGAGGTTATATGAAATATAATGCACATGAGCTATGCTCATATCTTTCTCCGAATGAAGCACAAGAACACAACCATTCAATATAAATAGAAAACACTAAAGTAAGTCCCAGAGTTCCACGGGACGACCAAAAATTGTTCCGTCCCGCCCCGCTTTATTCGCTTTTCAGGATCCCGTTCCATGGTTTTCTAGCACAAGGAACGTAATTCTTTCTTTTAATCTGATAATAGAATTGAAACAAACTAATTAGTTTCCACTTTCTTGTTCAATGAAATCCACTTATTGTACTATGTATCAGTTGCAAATAGAGAACTGAGGGACTACCATTTTTTGGTCCCAGTCCCGTAAAAATGAAAATCTTTGGTCCCAACCCAGGTCTCAGGGGACCACTTTGCAATCCCCTAGTTACATGATAACATTTGCATGAAAAAACTTTCCATCACGATAGTATCTGCACAGCAAACTTGTTTGAAAATAATATTTACACGAGAAACTCCTGATCACAAACAAAATGAAAATTGCAATAAGAAACACTAGCTAAAATACTGCTCCTCAAGTAAATGATCTAAGAAAAAGTATATTGTCAACATCTAAATATTTTTTTAAAGTTTGAAATGACGTGAACGATGATTACAGTACAATCACTGTATCGTTTTATACAAGTGACATATTGACATTATGTGAAGACAACCAAGCGGATGACCTCTACCCAAGCAGACAAATTTCAAGAATTCACGGGTTAAAACGCATTCAGTTTTGTTTTTCTTCAACGCGTTGAACACATAGAGAAATGCCCGAATTTATGCGTTTTAACAGTTGATGAATTTTCGACTTCAACAACGATTAAACGCGTTGCG
>OENT01003040.1:0-15361 GCA_900239685.1 Rotaria macrura
AGGAGAATGACTAGCGATACAATGTATCTGCTATATTGTACTTTAGAAAAAAATCCCTAAATCAAAATCCCTACTTGGTTACTAGTTTTCACTTTTTCGATTTCATTATCCACAAATGTGGATTGAATTTAAGGATACATTCAGGGTACCAGAATTTAGGGTAAATGATAACCTACCCGCCCATCATGTACTTCATATTATTGAAAGAACACCTTAATAGCATGTCTAGTACTATTGACAAACAAATAGAAAAATTCTGAAACAGTTCTAAAATCTTCAAGTTTCAAATGAAATGTTTAGCATTACTATTGAAAAAAGAACCATTTAAAGTCATTATTATTGAAAACGATATTAGCCAAACTGTGATTCATATGAAAATAACCATTATTTTTCTTTATATCACTATTATGTTCAAACATGAAGTTAAGTTTTGTGACGTGTAGCTCACGTAAGTCTGAGTTTCCTGGGATCAAAAGCAGAAGAAAAATATTGAAATAAACTTTTTCACAGATAGGTTATCTATTTCTAATGACCTATTCAGAATCTTAATAACACTGTCATGAGCATCAGACAATTTTCACACCATGTGTCCTTGAAGTAAAATAAGATAATGCTTTGAATGCAGAATATATGTTTGAATTTATCGAAGTTACTTTAATCAGTTGGATATCACTAATTAATTTTCTTCGTATTTGCAAAGTAGGATCAACACGTATCTCTTTAAAAATGAAATCAAATTTCAGAATAGTTTATTTATGAGCATGGTAAATTCGGTGAAATGTACAATGGATTAGTAATCCAAAGTAAAACTTCATCGGACTACTCATACACCGCTATGATGAAATATTAGAATGGCTTGATGAAAATGCAAATCAAACTTCAGTCTTCGGTCTAGTTTGAGAGATACACATCATAGTACATAGAACTGCACAGGATTCTCATTTCGAGAAACAACCAAACAGTGAGGATGAAGTAATCTAATAACATGATTTCGAATTGAAATCGATCCAACGATGCTTTATTTTGTTCGACGGATCAGAAGGCATGCTACTATCAATAAAATAATATATGAGTTTGCACATCTGTAATAAATTGAAATATCGCTCATGTCTCATATAAAATTGTAAAAATATCTAATTCGTGTCAATCATGTATATGCACGGTTCGCGATATAACAAAATTTATATTAGCACTATTGTGCTATTTTTTGTTGTTGCTTGAATAATAATCTCATTGATTATGCTGTATTGAACCAAGATAGTATTCGCAACACACCTGCGCCGTCACTATTCTTGATAACAAGAAAGTTCTTACTTTATTCGGTAGTCATATTTCTACTTCGAATTACTCATAATCTCTTCATCATATCCTGCTTTAAAATCAAAGATCTTCATTTGTTTTTTATGATATCAATTTTTTAGAGACAATTAAGTAAAATGTACACTAGCATCGAACTTAAAAACAAGTTCGATATGGTTTTTTTAATTTCTGTTTTATTTTTCATAATAGTTTCGTCTATATTACATTGAATGCAAAAAGTAGCAATACTTGAATACCGCAATAATATAATATTTCGAATATATTTTTTGTTGCATTCACTCGTAAATTATAAGTCGTTCGGACTGTTTACACTAGTGTATTATTGCATCGAATATGTCCCTGTAGAAATTTTATTTTATGATATTATAATAGTGCAGTACCATTGATTTATTGTCATTATTTTTACTACATAGTTTATCACTTCACTGCAATTCGACGTTTGAATTAAGTCAATCGTTTTTACATAGAGTGAGGTTGAGAGTGGAGCTAAATATTTTTCTAGATTTTTCTATACCCTCGCTTTTTTATTGATTTTTCACAGTTGAAAAAGTAAAGATGATGATCCCTCGACATGGATGACTCATGATAAGACGTAAATAAAAAAATAATTAGCATAGGATATTTTCAAAAAGGACGTATCTTCTAAAAATTAATATTCCGAACTAAGATTGCTATTTTCAACTATTTATAACATAGATTTATTGTTCGAATTTTCATTTCATTCATTAGTGATGATCTTTGAACAATGTTTTATTTCATTTGAAACAATGTAATATTTAAAAACCACTGAACATCTACCGACTTGTCTAACTTTAATCGAATGTTTTACGTCGACAATATGGACTTTGTGTTTTCAAAAGATATAGTTTACAAAAATTTTACTCAAATAGTTGATACTATATCATAAAAGAATGCGGATGATATAGAATATAAAAGAAGTTTATTGTAGATGACCACAATTCACTTTCCTTATTCGGACTATCGACAAGCATGTATATGATTTGGATAATTGTCGAAAGACTTATGATATAGGAGAAATGAAAAGTAATTATAAGTATAAAGCAAAATATCGTTCGTTCACACTTATCTTATTTATTAACGTGCATCTATCAACTTTGATATCTTTAGAATTTTTTGTCTTTTATTTATTCATACATCTCATCGTATTCTTGCTCTTCATTGATCGTATCATTTATCTCCATACATTATTCTGTGTCACCGCATCCTCTCGAGTAAAAACATGATCTATCGTAAAAACATGTGCATGTTCGACACAGTTGAATGATTTCGACGATATATTGAACGAAGTCAAGAATTAGTGAAAGTTTTTATGAGTTTTTTTTTGTAAAAGTTCAATTAGGTTATCTCGATTATAAGTAAAATCATCTTTTCATCAAGAGACTAAGGTAAATCTCGATGAAACTATCTTTTTTTCTGGATTTTTCAAAATAATGTAGCACAGTATACTGATTGATATTCAGCTAAGAAAATTATCAAGTATTACAAACATGATTTTAGCACATATAATACAATAAATTAGTTTTCATTAAAGTAAAATAATATTTGTGATGTTCGATTGCACTAGGTTTCATATTAGATTTTATGAAAATGTAATAGAGAGTTAAAAATCAACACCTATTTTGAGTAAATCTACTTGATTTATAATAATGATTTCGTGTGAATTATCTTTTGAAACACATATCGAATTCTTTTATTCATATCAGTCGTATCTTTTCTATGAGCCTACTAATGCATACTCTCCTACTCACATTACTGAAGATCTGTGCTTAAATGATCGTTTGCTGTTGAAACTCGAAGATAACATATCTAAAAACAGCTTTCAACAACACTATTTTCAAATATGAAATATGATACAGGGTATTTTTCTTTTGATAACGACCAGTTTCATTATTACGACAAAGAATCAATTCTACCGAAATATCCTCTTTCTGAATCATAGTGCCGAAAGAGACCACAGAGAAATTGAAAAAAAAATCAATTGTTTTTTTTTGTTTGATTTCTCTATCGCTTATAGGCATTCTTGAATCAGTAGCATGCTCGATGGATGAGTGAATTTCTTACTTTAATCTTGTAAATGCCAATCAGAATCGTAATCATTAGAATAAATATTTGACAAATTTAATGTTATTCAAAATCTTCCATACATAAGTACTTAGTTATTTGCATTTAATTTTCTCTCACTAATAAATAAAAACGGTTACTGTTTCCAAGATTCATTTACTGTTATAAAATAACATTAAATCGAATCAGTTTTAAATACAGTGACATCTGAATAGATATGTATATTCACATTGTTATCGAGCAATCGCATTTCGTTTTCATTCTCACGAATTCGTCTTTCTCTCGTTCGATTCTTTTTTCATTTGTATGACCTACAGAGAGATTGATACTTAGCTTATCTTTATTCACTTGTCCATAAAGTAAAAATATTCGCTTACGTTGACAAAAAAGTGAGGACACTCTCCAAAATTTTCCTGTTCTTTTTTCATTGATTGATTTATTGTCACGAAACAAAGAGATCTCCAGTACGATGATGATAATCTCTTTCTAAAGGTGAGAGCAGAATCAAAAGGCTAGTAGCTATTGGTTTGTTGCATTGATAATTTATTTAGTCTTTTTTTTTAATATTTCAAATATTAACCATTCTATTTAGATTTGTATTAGTATCATTGACAAGCACAGAGAATAAATTCGTTATCATGGTATTTTTTGAACCGTACTCAGTCGATCTATTGTGGATAATAATTATTGGTTTCATCGTTGCATTTGTATTAGCTTTTGGTATTGGAGCTAATGATGTAGCCAATTCATTCGGCACAAGTGTGGGAAGTAAGGTGTTAACATTGCGACAAGCATGTATTCTAGCAACAATATTTGAAATACTTGGTTCAATATTAATTGGTAATATGACAGGAAATAAAACGATGGGAAATATCATGTGTTTTTTATTATTGTGACTAATTGATTAGGAGCGAAAGTGTCTGAAACAATACGGAAAGGTATTATTGATCCAACATTATTCAGCAATCCCAAAGAATTGATGCTTGGTCAAATATCATCTTTACTCGGTAAAGTGATAAATTATCTTGATTATTCAACGAGCTCTTAAAAAATAGGTTGCTGTATTTGGTTGTTGGTTGCTACATTTTTCAATTTACCTGTCTCTGGCACTCATAGTATTGTCGGTGCAACAGTTGGTTTTGCTCTTGTTGCTCATGGTTCACGAGGTATACAATGGATGGAATTTGCTAAAATTGGTATGCTGAAAAAAGAAACAGTTAATCACTGGAATAAATAAAACATAAATTACTTGTTCAGGTTGTTCATGGTTTGCTTCACCAGCCATAGCTGGTATTATATCAATAGGTGTCTTCGTAATCATAAGAAAATTTATTCTTGAACAAGTAAAAATCTTAAAAACGTAAATCTTATGTTTCTTTCTTTGTTTTTAAAGAAAGATCAATTAAATATTGGTCTTCGATGGTTACCAGCTTTCTATGGCGTAACAATAATGATTAATTTCTTTTCGATCCTTCTTTCTGCACCACCACGTTAGTCCTTTTGTTTACGAATTTTAATGTTGAAAATAAATTTTTCTTGTTTGATTTAGTTCTCTATTTTGATCGAATTCCATTATGGGGAAAATTCATTATAACCTTACTTATTGGTCTTCTAGTTTTTGCTATTGTTATGTTTTTTGTAAAGCCACGTATGAGAAAAACCATCGAAGGTTTGATAAAAATTAAGTTTCTTCTATGCAAATGTAAAATGTATCGTGCTTTTCCTTTCATCCATCGTTAGCTACATTAAAAAAGAAACAAGAACTTGAAAATCGAGGAGAAGAAGAACCACAATTAAAAAAAACTGATGGAAGATTCGAAACTTACACTGGTAAATATGCGTTTTGATTTATATTTCTTAATTCATCCTTTTCACGAACATAGAACAAATAAAATTTCGTTGCATCTATAGATTATTTCTGTATTGTTGGACTAGAGTTTAGTTTTCATTGTCAAAATATTAACTTTTGCAATTTTCTTAGTGTCTCGTCTAGAAAATGTGAATACGAGTGAGAAAGAAATTCAAATCGATTATGTATCAATGCTTAAAGAATACGCTTTAATTCGTTATCAACAAGAACATCCAGATCAATTTCGTCCTTATGGTATATATGTTTCGATAAATTAGTTTCACATCAATCTATGAGTTCCTTTTTTTTTCTAGTCGAAGTGCAACGCATACGAAAAGATTCTGAACCAGTTTCAAGTCCAGGTGTTGGTGGTGTGTTACGTGTACGCCGTGAAAGTGATCGTCTTCGTAATGAAAATATCGGATCGGACGGTGTTAATGCTACTGTGCAACAACGAAATGTACATCCTCAGCCAACTATTCGCGAAGTAAGATAGCAAAAGAAATTTTCCTTTACCTGACTAACAATATCTTGTTTTATAAGAAAACAAAAATGTATCGTCTTCCACAATATACAAATGCTACTGGTGTACCAGGTTCCATAACTAATGAAAATAAAAGTTTGTTATTAGCGGCTGGTAATTAGTTTGTTCATGTACATTATTGGTGACGAATAGATCTATAAATATAATTTTAGTATTTATTCCCTCGCAAGTAGGCTAAACGGGTGTTAATAAGATAAACCGAAACAGGAAATCACAAAATGTAATATTTAAGGGATTTCAATAATTTTGTTAAAAGTATATTGCTGCATGTGATTAGATACAAAATGTACAGTTTAATAAAATAAAATAATATGAATATATACATTTATGCATTTATTCTGCTCATGCTGATGCTATATTTATATTGCATATGCCTTATCGGATGCCGTTTTTCATATCATAAATAAAATATTTAAGACATATATGTCAAATTTTTCTTTTATATACTTGTTTAGATGACGACAATCTATCAACCGCATCAGGAAATCAAAATAGCTCCAACGAAGATTTAGATGAAGTCGAAGATAAAATGCCAGAAGTGTCTACAAAAATAGTTTGTTTCGAAAACATATTTGTCGAGTATCAAATAAAGAATAAGATCTGTTTTTGTTACTCTTCTTATGTTAGAAACGAATTGATACAACGAATGATAGTATTGAGGTGGCTGGAATTTTTAAATATTTACAAATTCTCACAGCTATATTCGGTGCTTTTGCTCATGGAGGAAATGATGTTAGGTAGGTAGAGCATGCCGAGGAATCATTTCGATCAATGAGAGCATTTGATATTTTATTGTTTTCAGTAATGCCATTGGTCCATTGATTGGTCTTTGGTTAATCTATGTTGATGGTTCGGTTACTGCTAAATCACCAACACCATTGTGGGTACTTTTCTACGGTGGTCTTGGAATATCTGTTGGTCTTTGGGTCTGGGGCCGTCGTGTTATTAAAACAATTGGTGAAGATTTGACTAAAATCACTCCTTCAAGGTAATAGATTCTTACACATTTTTTTGCTTTTGCTTTTGACTACTGAGTATATCTTATGTTTTTAGTGGTTTTGTTATTGAAATATCAACGGCTTTTACTGTTCTTTTCGCATCTAATCTATCGATTCCAGTTAGTACAACTCATTGTAAAGTTGGTAGCGTTGTAGCAATAGGTCGTTTTCGTTCGAAACAAAATGTTGACTGGTCATTATTTCGAAATATTATTGTTGCATGGATTGTTACTGTTCCTGTTACTGGCGGTATATCTGCAGGTGTTATGGCACTTCTTCGTCTTATCTTTCTTTAATAGATTTTCTACGATCGTGATGAAATACGAACATTATAAACATATCTATATCTTTACTCATTTTTTTCCTGTTCTTCGTTCTTCAATTCGAATCTTTTTTTTTCTGTAGTGTTTCATTTCGTTCAATTTCATTATGTCTTTGATATCGGTATTTTTAATATTGCACAGTCTAATCCTCTAGACAAATAGATCTGCAAAAGTATTAGATGGTTACATATTAACAAATCAATAAATTCTTTTAGATAGTTGATTTCTTCTTGTTTGAAGAATACATTGTCAAAATGGCTTACAGCAAGGTAAATAAATATGCTACGTATGTGATAATCAATATTGTGAATTCCGTTGATAGGAAGCGTTGGCTCTTGTTGTCGATATTGGCATTGGTATGACTCAAGCAACACCAGGTTGTGATTCACCCTTACAGATAGCAAGTGATATTCTTCAAATGATTGTTCAGCGAAAGGTATGTCATTTTCAATTATTTCGAGATATTTATTATTTCATTTATCAGTCTATGACATAACTCAAATAAAGTCATTGAACGTCCATCGCAAGTATAATGGCTTACATCTTTGTTGTTGCTTATTTTCTAATGCTTGTAAAACATTACTTGTAAAGTATAGGATACTGAACGTAGCCATAAGAGAAAACATTTTCAAACGTCGATCACTGTTTATTTAAAGATACTAAAACAATTCTTTTTTTAATGCTCCAAAATCATCCAGACATCCGTAAAGATATGTCGTTATTCTAGAATAACTCGAAGTTTTGGGAAATTTTGAGAGTTAACTTTTTACCGAATGTGTGTGTGTGTGTGTATACATAAAAAGCAGTTGGCTACGCTAGATTTTATTAAAAATATCTGATATCTTGAACTAGTTCATTTGTTTAAATAAACTTCTCAATATCTGTCTGAAAATTATGTATAAGTAAATAGAAGTAACTTCTCGGTTAACTTAATCGAATGAAGAGAATTGACTTGATAGTTAAGAATTTCTATAAACAAATTAAGTCTAGTTAAATTTGGTACGAGTTCAAATTCAGGAATGGCTTTAATTAGAACATCATTTAGTATCTATAGGCAAGAAATTATGTGGGTTGGTAAAAAGACATCGAAAGAGGGCTACGCGTGTATGTGAATGGATTCTTACTTTACATAATGTTAGATAAATCTAAAAGGGCTTCCGTGAAAAATGCTAATATGTATACTGTTTGCTTCACTGAACATAGAGAGAACTCTATTATCTAAAATGAATATATTTCTCATCAATTAAATAGATGTTTCAAGAAAGTAAAGATGAACTAGCGTTGATACTCTATGGTGCTGACGAATCCAATAATGATCTAGCTGATGAAGATAATTATCGAAATATCAATGTTGTATTTCCACTTTCACCGGCTAATTGGCATCTATTTGAAGAAATACAAAAAATAAAACCGAGTGACAATCCGGCTGATTGTAAATGAAAAAATATTGATTTACACATTGTTCATACATCGTCTTTTTCTACTAGTGGTTGATGCTATCGTTGTTGCTGCTGATCATCTTCGTCGTGAAACTGAGTAAGAAGACGAAAAATCATCGTATGCTCCTAATCGAAACATCGAACGAACTTGTCTGATTTCAGAGGAAAACATGGTTTTGGTGCAAAGCGTGTCATGTTATTCACAAATGCTG
Source organism: Rotaria macrura (assembly GCA_900239685.1). Classification (NCBI taxonomy): domain Eukaryota; kingdom Metazoa; phylum Rotifera; class Eurotatoria; order Philodinida; family Philodinidae; genus Rotaria; species Rotaria macrura. The sequence goes on from OENT01003040.1 coordinate 8,768, forward strand.
GAACAACTTTTAGCGATCATAGTCTCAAGACAATTCTTGAGTCACTTCGGCGTCAAGATATTATTGTTGATGCTATTGGACCAACATGGGGTCAACAAGATGAAGATGATGAAAATGATGAAAATCACGGATCCCATTCGCCAATGCAAACGAATGGACACGAAAATGGTGATGAAAATTCGGATGCTACTCGTCCAACAACAAACGGTTCTCGTCATCAAACTCCAAAAAAGCCATTAACACAACAACAACAAACTGGTATTCGTGTTATTGGTGAAATTGTTAATACAACTGACGGAACTTTATTCACATTTCGGTATAGTAATATAGATGATGTTGATCGATAAGTATTTGTACTATGAATCAATTATTATTTTTTTTAGTGAAGCATTAAGCATTCTCAGTGTTCATCAATCGAAAATTGTCAAACCAACAGCAACAAAATATATTATGCAATTAGCGGATCTTAAATTGCATATCTGTACTTATATTCAGGTTGAGAAAAACAAAACACACCATCTTACATAAATGTTATTGTACTTTTATTTTCTTTTTCAATTAGGTTAAAGATAATAAGCCAGGAATATTTCGTTTGAAGAAAGTTTATGCACGTGATCCAACGACAGAAATAAAAGTTGATCGTGGTCGTTATACGAAAGATGAACAAGATCAAGAAATTGAAAAAGAAGAATTAACAGATGGCTTTCGATATGGTACAACATTTGTACCTATCAATAAAGAAACACTCGATGAAATGAAATATCAAAGTGAAAAATGTTTTTCAGTTATTGCATTTTCTGATGCTAATATGGTACGATAGTACAGTTCATAATTTGAAATCATGTACGTTTCTTTCATTTAGATGCGACGAAGTCTTTACTTAGGTGATACTGTCTATGAAGTTATCAGTGAGCCAGGTTTTGAAGTAAGTTTCAAGACTTTCATCAAGAAAATGTTTTCGAGTAATTCCCAGCTGCTATTTCTAACTACTCGGTATGATCGTAGAATAGAACAGCGGATCGGGAAAAAAATCATCATTCACATATTTTTATCTCATCTTATGAATTTTCATAGTATTTTTGAAATCAACACTGCCAACGGCTTTTGTATATAACTAGAATAAGTTATATGAAGTTTTAGTTTAAATAATAGTGTCAATAGCTTTTCTCTCTAATTTGAGTATTCGACAAATGAATTTTTATATCGAGTGAAACAAATAATATAGAAAGTAGATTCCATGAAAAACATAATTTTCTCATCGTGTGTCTGTTAAGAAGGAAAAGTTTGTTTTTTTAATACAAAATTTTATGGAAATCATTGGATTATGGTTTATTTCATTTGGTATACATGATCAACTAACACATGTGTTCTGAGTTCTGTGTTTTGAATTAGCGACGATCATAAATGATTCAGCTAAGTGTGTTCGTAACTTCTCATTAACTAAAGTTGATTTAGATGACCTGTATTAACAGTAAATTTATTTACTAATACTTTGAAAAATCCAATTCTAGGAAGAATCTCAAGCATTTGCTGGTCTTGTACAAGCGATGTATGAAACAAATACAGTTGCTATTGTGCGCAAATGTTTTAGTGAACGAAGCGCACCCGAACTTGGTTTTTTACGTCCAAACATAGCACATGATCATATTGTAAGTAGATGTGACTCATTGAGTCAAATAGAATAACTACACAATGTAATACATACATATCTCATTTTCAGTGCATGTATTATGTTAAATTGCCATTTGCTGAAGATTTACGAGAATTCGAATTTGATAATCTTGATATAACAAAACGAAATCAACCGAATGACGAGCAATTAAAATGTATTGATAATTTAATAACAACGATGGATTTAACGAGCGCCGATCGAGGGTGAACATTTGATTGAAATTCAAAGAGAAAATCAAGACATAAGAATGAATCTATCCTTATTTTTTTATTTCGTAGTGGTGAAGAAGCATTTCGACCGGAATTAGTTTTTAATCCATATATTCAACGAATGTTTCAAGTGTGTATTCCATTGATTTTTTTATCCTTGTGCGTTATTTTTTTTTTCTGCTTTTCTTAATTATTTTCAGTCTATTGCTCGACGTGCTGTTACACCGGATGAACCATTATCTTTGTCGAATACAATCATGGAAATGAATGATACATTATTACGATCAATGGCTGCTAAAAGTCAACGAGTATTGAATACTCTTCACGAAAAGTTTGCTCTTCGCGATACGGATCGTCGACAAAAAATCACTACAGGTGATGCACTTTTCGGCAATGTCGATAGGTAGGGCAACATGAAAACGAAAGAAAAAGAAGATAACTTAATAACATGTATGATACTTTTGATAGTTCGGCGAAACGAGCTCGTCTTGATGAAAATGAAAATCTTGAAGAGCCACCAGGAGATTCAACAGGAACACCAGGAGATTCGGCATCATTTGAATCTCAAGCAGCAGCGAAAAAGAAAGCAGCAATACGAAATGTTGGTACACTAGCACCAGTGGATGACTTTAAGCTTTTAATCGAACAAGGTTCACCATCACTTACAGAAGTATGCAAACAAATGTGTAATATTATACTTGAACTTGTTCATAATTCCCACGGTGATGCATTATTTGAAAAAGCTTTATTATGTTTACAATGTTTACGTGAAACATGCATTAATAAATTAGAACCAAGAATATTCAATGATTTAGAAACACTGATTAAGAGACAAGCGTCAACTATTGATGGACGAAAAGATTTCTGGCAAAAACTTGTCGATGGTAAGTTTTAGTTACATCAAAATTCAAAAGCACTATGTAAAAAACGTTTAAACGTGAAAAACAACAATATACAGATACATTCAAAACATTATCACTGAAATTATATTATCGTTCTTTAAAATATCTTCTATTTTCGAACTTCTCATTGATTATCCTACTGTTGAATTCCGTTTAAATAATTAGCATATGCATGATGTCGATAGTTATCCATCATGAAGTTTTCGAACCGGAAGCACTTATTATTACCACAGTATTATATACGAGATCATACTCTGATTTTCGTGTTTTTTTCTTCTTGAAAGTGAATTAATTATATCGCTTATATGAACTGGTAGCTTCAAAATTCTTATTTTAAGAACAAATTGTTCGATACTTTCATCATCATCCAAAAGTCGTATGAAAAGCTTTTTCCTTTGAAACTTTTGTAGTTTAAACTCAGACATCTTAGTTTTTCTCTTATTTCTGTTGAGACCACGGTCATGTTCTGAGGTAATAAGGTAAAAATGTAATATACCAGTAACGATCAGCTATGTATCCGAGGTGTTTTCGAAGTTATCATGACAGATGAGGATTTGTATGATGTACGCATTCGCGGCTCAGAGGTAATTTATCACTCAGTTAGCTTTTCTCTATAGTCTTATTATATGCAATGTCACAACAGTGTTACTTCGATTCATTTCAAAAATAACACATGAAAAGCGTCTCTTGAAACTAACCATTGTTCTGCAATCATACGAACGTGGTCGAAAAACTAAATAATGACTTGTGTTTACGGATAACTTCCTTGCCTCCATAATGACACATTTTTCAGAGTCATATTCGATTCGTAATTCTGTCCAACGATTGGAATCTGAAGCATTATTCATTCAAACAAGTAAAACATCTAGCGATCCTTAGATCACAATTTACCCTCAGAGAGAGATTTTTCATGAGTCAACAAAAGAGACGAAGTATTCCTTTAAAATATTTCTTTTTCTGAAATCTTCAATTTAATTGATATTTGGAAAAATTTTCAAGAAGTCTTATAAGTAACTAATATATACTATATATTTAAATATATACCTATTTTTTGTTCTTGTTAGAAAAAATAACTCTAATCACAAGTGAAGAATGTGTTGAATCGAATGTGATACCAGTGGAAGCAACGAAATTTCTTGAAGAAGAAACACCAGTTGAAACAATTAATAATGCAGGAGCAATTAATGACCAAGATGGTGAAGATGAAGACCTCGTATGTCAACAAAAGGAAATTATTCTTTGTATTGATTTTTCTATTTATTTATTTTAGTTCGATCTTATCTAAATCGCTCAGACTATCAAGAAATACACTCGAGCAATTTAATTATGTTAGACTTGTAGATGTGATTTACGATCAAAAAAAGTTCAATGTTTGTAAATAAACTTTTTTTTGATCTCTCTTTCTTTCCGTCCTTGTATTTGTGAATGTTAGTATTCAAAAAAAAAACTAATAAACCACTGTAGTCACTAATAGTTAAGAATGAATAAATAATTACATAGTCAATGACATCTCTTCTTCTGTAGATGCGGTTGCACCAATGTTTTTCTTTGCTTTTGTACTGCTTGTTATTGTTCGTGATAGTTGTTGATTTTTTTGTTGTTGTTCTTCACTAGTAAATGTTGTTTGATAAATGGCTTGAAAATCAGAATTATCATTCTCCATGATTATGGCAACAAGACGATAAAATTGTAAAAGTAGAATAATACTATTTTTACATGTAAAAAACAATGTTGAATAACTTCGTACTTGAAACTTAATAACAGCGACAAGACGTAAAGATAGTTGTATCGCTGAGCAACTCATTAAATTTAATTCATAAAGATACCATGCATCATTTTCAAATAAGCGTTGCATCGGATATATGAAAAACATGAATCGACGGTGACGTGTTCTCATTGAAAAACGAGAACTTTCAGAATTTCCTGAACGCATGCTTTTATTTGCTGCACCCATATTGGTAGCAAATTGTAACAAAGACCATGATAGAACAATTAATGTAGCAATTAACATTCGTTCTGAATTGAGAACTTGATCTTCGTTGAATATTGTTAATAAATCGACGATATCCGATGCGATTGACATATAAATAAGAAGAAGTTGAGATAAATTCGAACGACTTGTAATACCTTTAGGTAATGACCAACGACCAACAATAATTAAGAAAAGAAGTGATAATTCAAGACCCATGATTTTTGTATCCAAATTCACATCTATACGAAGCTAAGAGAAATACAGCGAACGATGATTTCTATAAAAACAAATTTGTATCTATGCTGTTATCACTACCTTTTTCATCAGAATATTATGTTTTAATGCTTGACTAGAGCCAAAGTCATCACTACCCGTGGGAAGTATGAATCGATCAATAAACATCGTATTAGTTGTGTTATTATTTGTTCTAAACGCTAGTCGTCGATGAGCTACTCGACGAATTTCAAGTAACCATAAACTTGGCATTGACGTAAGAATAAAAATTAGAAATGCTGGAGAAAACCTTGACAAAATAAAATTAAACAAACGAATCATTTATGTCGAATGTCACTGATGGTCAAACTTTATGTATCAATCAATGTTTTTACCATTTTGGTTCAAGTCCTCGCCGTTCTACAATAGTAATAACAAGTTCAATAAGTAGGAATATTGTTCCACATAGATTAAGTAAACACCAGTAATCTTTAACATCATCATATAGAAAGTATGTTGCTATCAAATTGTGTATACAAAAAGTAAGACGTACTAAAGTTGCCTGAAAAATATTAAATGATTGACAAATGCGATAGTGAATAGCATTAAGCATTGTAATCACTCGTATATTTTTCGAGTGAATGACAACGATTATTTTTCTTCTCTTTGTAGAAATAACGTTGAAAAGAAAATACGAGAAATATTCATGTTTTCTATTCATCTTTTGTTTGTTCTTGAACAAGTGTGACCTGATTTTATGATGTTGTCATGATGTCTTGTGACAATCGACGAAAAAACATGACAATAATAAAACGTCAACGATTTAAACTTGACACAATACATTTGTTAACATCTTTATTAATATTATTAATGTTAAATTATTATATTATTAGTACTCCTTAGGAATGCTCATAATTAAAGAAAAACATCAAGTTCTATATAACAAAAACACAATGATTTCACCTTGATAACCATGTAAAATCATGCAATAACAATTCAATTAATTCTTCTATGACGTATTCATACGTGTGATCTTATATTCAAGTGAATAACCATGTGATCGATGTTAGAAGATATTTTCTATAATATCACATAAAGAAAGATGGAACAGAAATGTATTGAAAAATTCTTCACAACTTCTTAATTTTGTTATCCGTGCATATATAATTAAATGATAGTAATACATTTGTGATTGGAAAAGAAAAACATACCTTTTATGTTAATAATCACAATCAACTGAATATTAGACTGACACGTCGTATAAGGTATTGAAGTCAATTCGTAAGATCGTCATATAACTGATGATGAAGAATCCTTGACGTTCACTCGATGCTACATTTGTGAGTTTGATTCATTTTATGAGTAGTTTCAAAGTACGCATGATAGATTATATCATTCAAAGAAATAATATCATTTCGGAATTAGCGTGCACGATTTAACATTAATGAAAGTGTTGTACTAGTAGTAGTATACAGAGATCCGAAAATCGCGGAGTTTACTCGCCTCGCACCGCCTTGAGCTGAGGCGAGTCGGCATTTTCTGCACCGCGTCGAGCAACAGTTGACTTTGTAAATCGCCGAGTCGACTCGCCTATACTTAGAATGTTTTTTTTATGAACAAATGGCA
>OENT01003042.1:0-13352 GCA_900239685.1 Rotaria macrura
TTCATCTCATTATATCAGTAGCTCTCTCTGCCTTCGTGCTCAAGCTTTTTTGTTCTACCATTCGATCTTTTTCTATAAATCATTTCTGTTATCTGCCGATTTGCTTCTGTTTCTGGGGGATGAAACACTAGGGAAATAAACTCTAGGAAGCCCTATCATAGGCTCACTGATCTCATTCACCCATTTCATCAACATCTTGTCGGTTTTGATTAATCTTGATTTTGTTAAAAAAACTGACAAAAAATCATCAATTTTGACCATTGATCGCCATAAAATCGTCGATTTTGCCACGATTTTGAGGACATAGGTTTTTATATGCCTTCAAAAAGAATGAAACACACACGGACATATCGAAGTGACGTATATTTAATTTGCATACTCTGCAGTAATTCATAATTTTGAAAATGAGTCATATGTAGAACAGAACGCAATAGTTGCATAAAAAAGTTAATTGCAATATGTATTAATATATTTATTAATCATATTACGTTGTAAAATTTTATTGGGTTTGCTAAAGTTTGAAAACATGAATTACTTCCTCTCTAGAATAATGAGTGGGCTATGTATATCTGCATTTGATTACACTTATAGATTAATATTGCGCAATTGTGATTGAACTGCGTCACGTACTTTTCTGCATAACGAAGTAGATATACCACATAAATAAGGCCCACGTTCTTCCCTATAAATAATTCTTACTAATAGTATAAATACAAGTATACTTAATAATACTGAATATTTCTTCTACAATACGAATACAATATGTTGATGAATTCTAAAAACTTACTTCTGATATGTGCATTACTGTCCACGGGAGTGATAATTCATTTGGTACGGGGAGCACCAATCATTTGTGGATTCGGCTATCAACTTTGAGGCACAGAGTGCTATCAACCATCAGCAGGTGAACAGTGTTTTAGTAATGGGGTTGTTTGCGGATTTGGCTATCAAGCATGTAGGAGGCAGTGTTATCAACCATCAACTGGAGAACAATGTCATGGTTGAAAACTGATTTTCAATCGATTTTCAATTGAATTGTATTATATATTTCAATAAAAAGAATTAAAAGAATCTCGTACAGTTTATTCTAGTTTCAATTTCCATCTAACAAGAGTCATACTTGTAGTCACATGCACATCGTGAATGATGATGAATAATCATTCAAATAACTTTAAAATTGTTTCGCTTGTCACGAGAAGAGAAATCACAGTTCTTTAGAATGAAAACTGTCCATTGAATAATGTGAACAATAAAAAGAAGATTTTTCCAATATTTGACTCACAGTTTTTTAAATTATAGATCTTAGTTATCTGATATGCGTTCAAATTGAATGAATGCATAGTCATCATTAATACTTTTGTTGCAAAACATTTATGAAAACACCGTTTTGCATCATTAGGTTCGATAAGAAAGTATTTGACCTAAAAATTACTTCCATATAAAAATCTTCAGTACATTTCGTAAATGGATGCGGGTGGCATTAGTCGTGGCAGTAGCGAAATTGAAAGGATACCCAGTCTCCTTTCTAGAAGACCCAAAAATAGACTCTTCGAGATGTGAATTTTCAAACTCTATCCGAATCTCGATGGATAAAAATCATTTGAAATTCTCAGCTTGGATATGGATATGTGCGTTTAGGAATTAGAGAATCTTTATCACATACTTACATCCAACCCACAACTGATCAATACAACATCTGTTCGCATGTATAAAAATGAGAAGCTACACCATAAAAGCAAATTTTTGTTTCACAATTCATACTTTTTATTCGTTCTAATATAACTTTGAATGCCTAATTATTCTTTAAATGATTGAAACGATGCTGTCGCAGATTTTGACTCAACATCGAAGATTAGAAAGGGAAAAACGCAACATAATTCGTCAAAGTCTAGTTTGAACCAGAGAATTCAAATTCGAATAAAATCTAAAATTTCTGTTTTTACTGATCGAAGACATCACTTGATTGTAAATTTTCATTTATATTGGAGCTAGAATGAGGCAAGTACTCGATACATAAGACAAGGAATAGTTGAATCCTCTACATTTCTTCGTGACATGCATTTTCGCAAAAAAAACTTATGTGAAATCTTCTATTTTTTGAAGAAAAAAAAATAGATTTTATGCTACCAATAAATTTCGCAGAAATTAAAGATTTACTCCACTTCTTACGGCAGAACTATACATTTACTTCATACGAGGTAAATGTATGGAGAAGTTTTTATCCGACCTCTGTAAAGAAACTCCGCTGGTGTATTATATTTGGCATACAAACATTTGAAACAGTTGAACGTAATACACAAAATTTGTGTCTATTCATGAGTGAAAGAATTGTTTATAGATGTTGTTTTATCAATAAAGCGAAAAATAGTTCGGAGGTATGTAGTTACCACGGATTTCATCAGCGAAATTATACATTTACCGAAGACATGGTAAACTTTGAATCGTAATAGTCGTCTCCTAAAATTGATCACTACCACGGTACACTATTCGATATTTTAAAACTAATTTCAAAGATCGATAGAGAAGACTTTTCCATGCGTATAGTTTGTGAGGGCAGTTTATTAAAATATTGAAAAATGAAAAAGATATGTAAGCTACACAACATATGTTTGAGTTTCCGTACACATTTAACCCATCTTACTCTGTACTTCATTTTTAACAGGGAATCGTTCGATACAAAGTATCTATTGAATATAATAAAAATCAAATCGATACCATTCAATAAATGTCGTCAAACCACAATGGGGGCATAAATCCGAGACAAGACAATAAGAAATTTTCTGTTTTCAGTCTATTATATTGTTATTAGGATAGATCCTATTTAGGTAATATATTACCAGCGACGCTAATAAAAAAGGTTGTTGATGTTCAATGAATGCCACTATATATATGTCAACAAGTAGATGAACTTTTAATGATAGAAACACAAGTATTTTGCGCAAAGTCTCAAGATTGATTTTATGATAAGATAAAATTTAGCGACATATCTATATACAATTACAAGTAACATATGTTTTCATTTGATTCTTTCATAGTTGAAAACAAATACATTCCGTACGATTTTATATTGGCCTATTAGAATTTCAAATCGGATACGTCTGTAAATTCAATAGATAAATTTATCTCAACTAATCTGGAATGCCTAGTTATTCTTGTAACAATTAAATGTGAAAAAAAGAACATTCTTTTTTGATAATTATTCGAAAATCTCAATAGGTTTGAAATTCAAGTTTAAAGGAACAAACGAAATGCGTTTTGTCTCTTTTGTTAGTAAGATATGAGATGAAATTTCGAATAATCAAAAATATATGCTTCAGTAGAACCGTAAAAATACTATAAATTAATACATTTAGTTTTATTCCAAAGCAAAATTTTCTATTGTCTATGTGCATGCAATTTTATTGATTCTAGTATTTGGTACATATCGCATAGCAAGAATGAATTCTCTTTCTATTGAAACTATTTGTGGCAATTGTGATGGAGCAGCTTGTCTGCTTTTACACTTTTATTCGAATGAATCTATCTTCTTAAGAGTAATAGTGTTAAAGATAACAATAAGAGAGAAGAAAGAAGTATAAACGAACAAGATAATGAATGATTAATGAGTATGTATATTGTTATTATTCGTGATGGATGAATCATCCGTCACACACCCCACCCGCTGGACAAGTATACATTGTATAAGGGTGAAGAGGGGAGTGGTGAACCACAAGGATGAGACTAATAACGGATAATATAGAAGATGAACAAGCGAAGAGGCATATAAGAACGCAGTGGAAATGAAACAACTAATGCAGCATAAGAGAAACAAATTAATGAGACACGAATAAAGATGAAGAAAGGAAAAAACAAAAACGTTGAGTGCCACCTAGTGTAGCATAAGTGTGAATAATGAATCAGTCTGATAACAAAGACTGGATTGCATGCAATTATTGTATAAACATGTTGTGCAAGGGAAAAACATATCTGAAGAAATATGTGCACATGATGGAGTGATGTAGGCCAGAAGAAAGAAAGAAATTGTCATAGTGATTTGTTTTTCCCAGCGCTGATATGATCCGCTTGTTTATGGAGAGTTAAATCATGGACGAGGATGTTGTTGTTGCCATGGTGGTGTTGATGTCGCATGGTGTTGTTGATGATGTCGAGTTCGGTGGTGGTGCAGGATCATTGGTATTGACAGTAGAGCCAGCGCTTGATTGTTGGAAGCAGTGGCATGGTGATGATTTAGTTGGTGTTGTACGTGTGTAAGGCTGGTGACGAAACCGGATTTGAGGTTTGAATGATGTTGGAAGTTGTTGTTGATGATGGTGTTGTCGTAATTGTTGCGACAATGAGGGGGAACTGCAGAACTTATTGAGGGATGTGAGAGACATGAGAGGAACGGGAGTTAGAGGGGTCTTATGTGATGGATTTACCGTCTGTTGAATGTCAACAGCCATCAGTGGTTGAGGGTATATGGGGATTGTTGAAGTTGGGGACTGAAGTGTAGAGCAAGGTGAGATTGGTGATAAAGTCCATGCAAGTTGGATAAGACGATTAATATGAGTGTAAGGTGAGTCATTCTCTTCGATAGAGAGAAGTGTTTCAAGAAACAATTCGTAAGAAGAGGGGCGATTGGAGACAAAGGACCAGGTGAGTCGAATGATGTCGTCGGGGTCGACATTATTCCGACGAAAGAGAGGGGGTGACGGAATCGAATCGAGAATGGTAATGGTCCGTAGAGCATGATTTAGTTTCGGGTGCGAGGGGAAATGTTCGTGAAGCCATGCTCGGAGGGATGTGAGAGTAGAGTCGATGGGAGGAAAAGAAGAGAAGTTAGTGGAGTGTGTCGTTTTAATGTTGTGCCAGACGGATATGATTAGATCAGTTGTTTGTTGATGATTGACAGATGCCATTAACTAGAAGGAAAGTGGGTGTATATAGATGGGTGGAGAGACAATATGAGCGGCGCGTTTGTGTGTGTGAAGATTGGGTAAGGTATTATCATATAGTGTTGGAAACGGTAGGGAGAGGAGGGATAACAATGCGCAAATTTCTCAAAAGGTGTTGCGATTGGTAACGACGTATATAGTAGATCGTGACAATGATAGCAGTTACTACTGTCAGTCCGAGGAGACTTAGGCAGATCAGGAACGTATTGAGAGGTGATGGTGATAGAAGAGGTGGAGATTGAGGAGATTGGTTCGCCAGAAGTCGCTTCAGCTCAAGTATCTCATGTTCTTTCAGTTCAGCGGTAGTCCAATTATAAGCGTTTGCTATATGAGTGTGAAAATTTAAGACAGAGATATTGTTAAGGAGAAGAGTGTCATTATATAGAATGACAATAGAAGGAGCAGATTGTTCGATGGGACGACCAGTAATAGAGAAACCGGGGCAAGCAATGGTGGACCCCTTAGTGACATTGACTAAGGCTATGGGGGGTAGGATGATTTGCTCGTTTAGAGTTAAGATGGGGTCTGAGACCAAATGAAAATCAATTTTTCTAAGTATGAGACAATGTAAGGAGTGAGGCGATGATGTCACCCACAGATTGTCACGAAGTGGTTGTAGATAGAAAGGGGACGGGAGGGCAGGACCCATTAGGCATTTTGATGGAGCGAGACTATTCAGGATTTGTCCAATGCATGATTTATTGGACAGCTGACGAAATGGTGGAGTGTCTCGGCATGTAGTCATCAGGGTGAAATCACAACCTAGGTCGTTTGTTTGATACCATTCGATAGTGGTGTTGTCAGACGGATTGATGGCAAAATATCGAGGGATCTGAGTTAACTGCAGGGATTCTTGTTGATGGAAAAAAGGAATAGTGATGAGTTTGTAAAGGAGAAAGACGGGTGACGTAGGTCGAGGAACGGCAAAGAAGCTGGTTATGACGAGACGACCGATTTCTTTCGGAGCTGAGGTGGAATAGAGTGATGACGGGATGAAGTCGATCTGTTGTCGGACTAACAGACGGGTGATGATGTGTACTAATGGTATGGAACCAAATTGTGGATGAAATGTCAGGTTTCCCTGGCGGATGATATTGTAGACGACTATGTGTAAGTCGTGGGGCGCAAGAAATGCTAGGGTGAGATCATTTACAAGTATTTGGTTGAGGGTTTGGTATAGAAAAGAGTGTTGCAATTGCGTGTGTAAGCGAGAGATTTGGTTTTGTAGTGCAATAATGGCTTCAGATTGGTTCTCAATGATAGGTATGAGAGTATCTAGTAATTTCTGTGTCATTTGCAACTGTGCTGTTAGTTTAATTTGGTCGGACTGTATGGTGGCTAGGTGTGCACCGTAAATTTTTGTAGTATCGGATAGTTCGGTTAGTGTTCTGCTGACTATGGCTATTTCCTTTTGTAAACCGAGATTTTGTATAGTGTTGGTGAGTGAAAATCCAAGTGTAACAGCTCCTACTCCTAGTCCGATGATAGCAGGAAGAATACGTTTCTTCCTCTGATGGGAGATGTTACACGGGGAGATTTTCTCAGTTGCTAAGGGCGGAAGGAAGTGACACATACCAGTAGTCATGGGGAAGATAGCTGAATTGTGAATGATCATTTCAGATGGGATATAGGGACCTACATAATCTAGGAAGAGGCCAGTGTCAGGGTGTACAATAGTAGTATTGGTGGAAAAGATGTTGGTTAGTGAGACAAATGGCATGGCGAGCAAGAAGATGATAGGGGAGAAATGCATGTTAAAATAGATAAATGTGAGGCAGTAATACTTACAGAAGCTTGAGACGGAGGTGTGTGTTGTGGAGATAGGTATGAATATAGATAAAAATGAGCTTCCTGGTTGATGTTAAATTAAGGTGTGGCTGTGCCTTTTAGTTTTTTTTTTCTTTTTGAGTTGAATTGAGTGGATATGTGGTAGTGCAAGAGAGATGTGTTGTTTCACTGAAATGAGGTAGAGAAGAGTGAGAGGAGACGACGGGAGAGGGGCGAATTTTCACTCTCTTGATTCTTTCGAAATGTATATTTGTGAATGTGCTCAATGATTGGATGAGTATGGGAGATAGAGTGGAGAGAGGAGAATGGGTGAATGAATCGTGTTCTTTTTTCGATTTCTCTCTCCTTTCGTATGTGTGTGAGTTAATGTATATGAGAAGAAGTGATGGATGTCTGATAGCTACAGAATATAATGCGCGTTCAGTGATGGTGAAATGATTTGCTGAGGTGATTGAGCGTTCATGGGATGAGAGAAGTGTATAGCTTATTTATTTATATTATGCGTAGAAGGATGTACATCATCTGCTAAGTGGGATGGAAGATGGAATGAGTTTATTTATATTCACTTGTTCTGGCATATATATATGTCTATCACTGTTTGAAGGCGCACAATATTACAAATTCAAACGATTAGGTTGTTTACGTAAACGTACAGGATGTTGATATCTGTGTGGAGGAGGAGAGGAGAGAGGGGCAGAGTGATTATTTGGAGGAATGTGTGGAGTGGGTAGGTTGTTCGCATTGTTGACATTAATGCTCATTAATGGTTGAAGTGGTACAGCTGATTGATGTCTATTGACACCTGTTTGAGTGGTAGTATGAGTAATAGATGGTGAATAAAATGGCTTGATACGATTAATGTTTGTAGCTCCTAGATTGACACCATCAGAAAGACGATGAATGATGAAGGAAGTGGGACTAAGAACTTGAATAATACGACACGGTCCTTGATATTGAGGATCGAGTTTTCCATGCTTAAGTGGTGAGGGGATAGAGACCCACACAAGGTGCCCTTCTTGGAAAGAACGATGGGAACTGTGTTGATCATATTTTGTTTTTTGTTGTAACTTACGGACTTCATTATGTTCTTGAGCTATACGATGAGCAGTGAGGAGTGCCTCACGAAGGTGTTGTTTGTATGTGTCAATTTCGGCAGGTATGGATGTTGGGAGTGTAGGTTGATTTCTACTCGGTTCTGTTAGAAGTAGGTCAATGGGTAATTTAGGATCCCGTCCAAAATTCAAATATGCCGGTGTATCACCTGTAGTTTCATTAATGGAGGTACGAATAGAGAGTGCCAACTTAGATAGATGTCGATCCCAAGAGTGTGCGTTCTCTTGCGCATACTGTGCTATCATTGGCTTAAGATTACGATTCACTCTCTCAGTCATGTTTGTTTGAGGATGATAGTTAGAAGTATTTTTAGTTTGAATACCAAGAGAGGAACAAATTTGAGTAAATAGTTCAGAGACGAATTGAGGACCGTTATCTGAGAGAATGTAAGTAGGGCAACCCCACCGGCAGATGATTTCATCGACTAATATATCGGCTATATGGGAGGAGATGGTAGTTCGGAGAGGAAAGAGTTCCACCCAGCGTGTAAAATAGTCAACAACAACGAGTAGATATTGTTTCTGTCGTTGAGTGGCAGGGAAGGGTCCCATGATGTCGACCCCAATAGTATGCCATGGTTCATGGACGATATGCATTTGTAAAGGAGAAGTGAGTGTTCGATTGTCGTATTTATACTGTTGACATAAATGACAACTACGAATGTATTGAATGACATCTTTGCGTAGCGTCTTCCAATAGACACGGCTCGATAGGCGGTAGAGGGTTTTCTCACGACCACAGTGTCCTGCGGTTGGATGGTCATGGGTCCAAGTAAGAAGTTGAGACTGTAATGTGTGAGGAATAACCAGCAGATGGCGTAGTCCAGTGAGTCGCTGGTGGGGATTATATGATGGAGAGCGGTACCTGTAGAGGATGCCGTTAATAAGAAGAAAAGGAGGATGAAATTTATGATGGAGGGGGTGAGCATCATTGGATAAAATATCAACAATGGGTCTGAGTTGAGCATCATTTTATTGTTCTTCACGAATATTGTCGAGAAGTGTGCAATTATTCCAGAGGTTCAACGATAGTGATGTTGGTGCTGTGGTATTTAAGATGGGAAGATGGGAAGAAAGGGGATAACGAGATAGTGTATCACAATTGGTGTTAGTTTTTCCCGGTTTGTACTTGATATCAACGATATTAAATGCAGATAGGCTAATTGCCCATCGAGCTAAACGTCCGGATAAGTCTTTAGTGTTGAGAAGCCACTGAAGAGCTCGGCAGTCTGATCTAATATAGATTGTTGCACCTTCTAAATAGGGTCGGAAGTGTTTAGTAGCGCAATAAATAGCTAGAGCTTCTTTTTCTGTAGGGAAATAGTTTCTTTCAGCTGCTGTTTGAGTTCGACTGGCATAAGCTATGACAAATTTCTGATTCTCAAATTCCTGAGTAAGGATAGCACCGAGACCGTAATCAGAGGCGTCGGTCTCGAGAATGAAGTGTTCATTAAAGTTAGGAGCCTGAAGAATAGGGGCTTGAGTTAGGGCTAACTTCAGTTGAGTGAATGCATGGTGACATTGATCAGACCAGGCGAGTTTGTTGGTAGAGCGTTTGGATTTTTGAGAAGACCGTAAAAGAACGAGTAATGGTTCAGTAATGGTAGCGTAATTCTTAATAAATTTTCTATAATAACCGGTTAAACCTAGAAAGGATTGAAGATCTTTGAGCTTAGTGGGTTGGGGAAATAATTGTACAGAGTCGATTAGGCTGGGGTCAGGTTTAATTCCATCTGGTGTTATTAGATGACCGAGGTATTTGAGTTCCTTACGACAGAAATCACATTTGGAAGCTTTGAGAGTGAGACCGGCGTTAGCGAGACGATCGAAAATAGTGGAGAGATCTCGAAGGTGTTGTTCAAAAGTAGGGGAGAACACAACAATATCATCAATATAGACGAGACATGACTGCCATTTAAGTCCAGCCAGTACAACGTCCATTAAGCATTGAAATGTTGCCGGAGCGTTAGAGAGTCCAAAGGGCATGACTCGAAATTCATATAAACCACGATGAGTGATAAACGCAGTTTTGTCTCGACTATCGGGATCAAGTTCTACTTGCCAATAACCCGATCGCAGATCGAGAGTTGAAA
The DNA here is from genome assembly GCA_900239685.1 of Rotaria macrura. NCBI lineage: Eukaryota > Metazoa > Rotifera > Eurotatoria > Philodinida > Philodinidae > Rotaria > Rotaria macrura. Next base: position 9,928 of record OENT01003042.1, read on the forward strand.
TATATTTGGCTTGGCGTAGGGAGTCAAGAGTGTCATCGACACGGGGCATAGGATAAGCTGTACGAATGGTGTTAGCGTTTAGTTTTCGATAGTCCACACAAAAACGAAGTGATCCATCCTTTTTAGGAGAGAGAACAATTGGTGCTGCCCATGGACTACGAGAAAGAGTAATATGACCCGCTTGGAGCATTTCTTCTAATTGTTGATCAACTATTGCTTTTTTAGATGGTGAAAGACGATATGGTTGGGTATTTGATGGTTTTGTTCCCGGCTGAAGTTCAATGGTATGCTTAGTAACGTGTGTGTGCCCTGGTTGTTCAGTAAAAACTTGCGGATATTGATGTATAAGTGTTGAGAGAAGTATTTTCTGATTTTCGTCTAAGTCAGAATGAGATAAATCAGGAGTAGATGTGTTGCTGACTGTAATCGGATGAGGTGATGCTGGTAGTTTATTTAGAATATGGAGTTGACGTTCGTTCAGAAGTGCCATAACAGCTAGTTTTTGGTGTGGAGAGATATTAATAGGGTGGTGAGAGAAATTTGATATTTCAATAAGGATGAAGCGTTGTGGTGAAATGAGACCGTTTGCGACTCGAGGATTCTGGAGGAGTGAGGAAACAGAGTATATTTTGGTGTCGGAAAAATCAGAAAATGGTTTTGTTGGTTGCACAGGGATGACCATTGAATGATACGGGGGTAGGGTGTGAGATTCAAGAGCGGCGAGAGAATACGATGATGAGTTGAGGGATGGAGAAGAGATGGTAGGGTGTCGATTAAGAGTTGGGTAATGGGGTTTGGGTAATGAGGGAGACGGTGGTACTAGGGGAAAGATAATTTGATCATTATTGCCGCCTACATAGAGATTGTGCTTGCGGAGGAAGTCGAGACCTATAATGCAAGAGTGTTGTAAGGAGGGGAGAACGTGGACATGATGGAAGAACGATTTGTTAGAGAAAGAAATGTGTAGGTGAAATAGATGTAGTGTACGTAAGAATTGACCATTAGCACAGCGGACGGTTAGAGATGGAGATTGAATTGGAATGAGGGAGTTGGATTGATTATTGATATGGTGAAATGTCTGTTCATTAATTACAGTGATATTCGAGCCTGTATCAATTGTAAAGGTGATCGGAGAACCTTGTAGAGTGCCGTGTATTTGCAGAAGTTCAGAAAAGGGTGACGGGGTGTGAATAGAACCAATAGAGGGAGAGGATTTTTGTTGTGTATAGGGTTGGGAGTCTCGCCACCTCCTATCAGTAAGACCCCATGCTAGTTTTTTGCATTGGTAGAATATGTAGAAAAGGGAGGACGAGTACATTGAGATGCTAAGTGGCCGGGAATATTGCAGTTATAACAGACTACGTTAGAACGAGGATTCGTAAGACGGCTGGAACGGGTGGATAAAGTAGGAGAATTCGAATTATTGGTGTTGAAAGTTTGTTTAGAACGCGAAAAATCTATGAGTTCTGCCTCACGAGCGCGCATAAGAAAATTTTCCAGCGTAGGTTCTGTAAGCACGCCAATAAGAGGAACAATTTCCGGGCGAATTTTAGTAAAAAGATGTCGAACAAGGTCATGTTCTGTTTCGTGAGGTTTGTGTTCGGACCAAAGACTACGTAAACGAACGAGGAATTCGTTAATGGATTCATTCGGTTTTTGAGTGCATTTATTCCATTGTTGCTCGAGTTGAGCGAGGCGGAGAGGAGAGCTAAATTGTTGAAGAAAAAGAGTGTGAAAGGCGTCCCAATGGAGGGGAGGAGTGTGACTAGTGATAATTTGTGTGTACCATTCGAGAGAAGTACCGCGTAAGAATTGACCGATATTTTGAAAGAGAATCTGCTTGTCCCATCCAAAAGACGAGCTGGTGTATTGCGTGAGCTGTAGTAGGAATGGGCGTGGCTTGTCATCAGGGTGGCCAGAAAACGAAGGGGCTGCGGTAGGTGGTTTAATAATGATAGTTGAGCGAGAAGGAAATGTGGGAGTAGGATCTTGCGAGGAAGAAGGAGTTAGTGTAGGGTGTGAAGGAGAAAGATTATTGGACAGAGGTGGATGTTGAGGTGTAGAAAAAGAAGTACGGAGAGTGTTGAGGGTGGTACGTAGTTCGGTTGTGAGATCAGCGATTTGAGTGGCAACATAAGTTCGGAGTTCTTGGAATTGAGTATCCAAGTGTTCGATGGAGTACTGTAATTGTTGATTTTTTTGTTCGTGAGCAGTGGAAAATGTTTGTACCTGATTAGATATATGCTGATCTAAGGTAGAAACGGTTGATTGTAGAGTATTGAGGGTAGTTTCAATATGGGTAGTGCGATTTTTTGCATCTTGAACTCCTTGGGTGAGATGAGCTAGACAGTCTTGTAATTTTTTTCCTTCAGAATCAGTCATACTGTATGGGAAGTAATGGTATCAAGGCAGAGAGATAATAATGTGTTGAAGAAAGTGAGAAGCGAATGTGAATAGTTACGAGATGAAATGGAGTTCAATAATGCAGTTGAATTGAGGGATTCACGATAATTCGTTTGGTGTGATCGCCACGTGTGATGGAGCAGCTTGTCTGCTTTTACACTTTTATTCGAATGAATCTATCTTCTTAAGAGTAATAGTGTTAAAGATAACAATAAGAGAGAAGAAAGAAGTATAAACGAACAAGATAATGAATGATTAATGAGTATGTATATTGTTATTATTCGTGATGGATGAATCATCCGTCACAGCAATCCTTCTCACAGGAGTGCAGATTCGAAAAGTATGAAACGAAATAAGGATGTAGAGTAGCAGAGTAAAACACGAAGCATAAATGATTGCTATGATGCAGCAGAAAAAAAACCATCGTTGGTAATCATAATACAGATGGTCCGAATCACAAAACAATATTAAAAAAAAGTGGTGAGATTTTTCACGTTACATTTAAGTAAACGATTAAGGCGGCTAGAAAATTTGAAAAATGCCTTTTGCTACTTTCTTCACTCACTACTGAAGCTCTCTGAGCATTTATTTGGATGAATTGACATATCATATCGATAACCAGGATTCATTTGGCATGAGTGAAACAAGTCATCAATATTCTCAAGTGATGGGTCTAGTTCATTTACTATTTTTCATCTTTTCCCAATTTGAGTCATATTTTCTTGTATCACAATGCTATAACTTTTTTTCTATGCAATGAAGGACTGTCGAATTCTTTTTTACGCGAATTCGATTAAACAAAATCATTTGTTCTAAAACCACGAGTTTCAGTCTATTTAATTTAATTGTGATTGAGATGAGATCGCATATGACAAGAGCATACAAAGAATGCTAAAGCTTCTTTTTGTTTATCAGAGTCATAATGAGAATATTACGTTTACAGAGGAATCCATGAAAGCGAGAGCAAGAAGCTTCTTGGCACTTCTCGTTGTAAAATAATTCGATGAATAACTTTCATCCCT
>OENT01003043.1:0-15350 GCA_900239685.1 Rotaria macrura
TGCATCCTGCAGCACTCGAGGGGAGCAACATAGTTGCATGCCTGTTGCTTCGTTGTGAGTGGGAATCTGAAAAGAAATCAGTATTGCTTCCGATTCCGGTAGAAATTCTTCATTAATATTAATTTTGACTTCTAGAATTGGGATGTTCGATGATTCGTATAGGTTTTTAAAATAGACCTGTTAGTGCAAGTAGGCATACATATGGTTCAGTGAAAATTCTGGAATCTACACTCTCGAGTTTACTGCTTTCTCTTATAAGCGTTCGTATATGCCACCATATTGTAAACTACGAAACTACAACCTGCAGTAACAAAAAGTTTGTGAATCAGTTGAATCAAGCCTCGCCAAGCTGGATGGCTTCGAGTGGCGACAAGGATACCAGTCTCAGTTTCATCTACCCTCATATCTACAGACTGACACTCCACATTTATGCCTACACACTTGTTTTCGTATCTCAACATCCACATCCTTCTTGCTTGTATCTTAGACAGATGTTAATGCAACGGATTATAGATAATGAACGATGCAGATTGTCTAGTGATCAATTCAATTCCTATTTTAGAAATGTGTTGATGGGAATTTGTAGAGGAAGACAGCACGGTTTACGATGGACAGTAACATGGTACTTGAATGTTTTTTTATATCAAATGTTTTAGAAATTGACATTTTTCGCTTTGCATCGCATTTCTATTCGAGTAGAACTTAAATAGCATCTAGTTTTTATTTGTTTTCTTTTAAAGAAATTCGTTTCATTATTCAAGCACTGACCGTAGTATTATGTTATCATTAAGTGTGGCATTTTCCTTTTAATTTAAGTGTAATTCGTCACATTTATCTATCATTTTCGTGGCCCTCATTTTCGCCTAAAATAAAAAATATAGACGAACGTCTTGTGATTTAATGCATTGCAGTCACATTATTTTTCTCACGTGATTCCACTCAAGCAACATGTTACCCATGGCAATTGATTTGACATGGATTTAAAGATTCATGCACATGCGTTCATTGACTATGACCCCTTTTCTTCGAGTCGATCTACACTGATAAAAATAGACGTTCAATAATAAACCCCTTAAATGGGTTTATTAATTTCATAAACCCGTTTTAGGTTCGTAAACCCTTGGAAGGATATTTTATACGCTGCACTGTCATAAACTCTTTAGGGTACATGAACTGTAATATACCATTAGACGATTTATTAATTTCAGAAACTCTTCAGAAAAGCATTTATCAATATACACTTTATCAGAAACTGTAAAATAGAAAACGTCTTGCAGAAGGATTTACGAAGTTAATAAACCGTTTGTGGGTATAGTACAGCTCATGTGCACTATAGGGTTTATGAAAGTTCAACGTATAAAATACCCTTCCGAGGGTTTATGAAATAAAAAGGGTTGATGATACTAATAAATCCGAAAAAGGATGTACCGAAGGGTTTGTTATTCAACGCCTATTTTTATCAGTGTATGGGTGTGAAAGAAAGATAAGAAACAATAGCAACCATCAGTAACATTATTGAAAAAAGCATCACGATTATTTTGATTTCTCTGATTGACGATCTATATAGATTTTTCGTATCATTTTAGCTTTGCAAGGAATACACTGTTCTTTTGTTATTCAATGTGAAAATCTTTTTCTATGATCTTATTTCTTTGCTTCATATATTTCTGATTAAAACAAACATTGGCAATAATGCTGAAAATATTCTTGACTAATCTTATTCAAAATACATCCTGATGCACTGAATTAAAAATTAGTCAAAAAACAAATTTAAGCTAATGATCTTTCAAGTAAAATGGACCACTGAAATTGAGCCGATACGAAAGATAAGCCTTTGGAACATTTAATGCAAATAACAATCCTAAGATCAAACTTAATATTATTTTCCGTCTATTGACTCAACTTTCTTCCGATTGTATAGCTTTATGTTTTGTAATTCCGAATTATTCAATATGGTAATACAGTAATATCATGGACAATGCGAAAAACATTGATCCTTCTTTTCAATAAGCATATGGATCATAGTGGCGAGTACTCCTTTCAGTCAGGGATAACTTGCACCGATATCCACAACTATACGCATACTCTAGTCGCTTTCCTGACATTCTATATTGTCCATCACAAAATTATGAAGTTCTGTCTCGGATGACTTATATGAATGGTTTAACTCAGAGGATGACTGACAAATAGACACTCACACGGAAAAACCTCTAGTTCATTATCCAGCGAATTACCATCTCACTGCAAAAATCAAATGAGAACCTCGTGAAACAGTAGAAAGATCGATCTCAATATCTCTATTTGGTCTATCCAGAGACACCGAGGTCGAAATTTCTCGACAAATACATTGAGTATCATATTGATCGGAAACTGACCTCAACCTATCGACTTACATGTCGTGTACAGTTAACCATTAATGCTATACGCTTACAAACTTTGGAAAAATGCTGATGAAGATGGCATAAGGAACTGAATTTTTCAGTCAAAACGGATACCATCGATGATTTACTTCGTACATATTCCAAATTTTCATTTCACTTTACAATGATGTAGCTGTAGGCATTTCATTTCTTCAAGAATCAGCAACACACAATACTACACTAACATGCGCCCTAAATTTGATTTATTTTTACAAATACGTTAAATGCTATGAATAATTTCACTTCTATGTACAATCAATTATCAATGGAAAAGTTTTAAATAATTAATCAGAAAGCTAAACGTTTTAAATAACTAATATACAATGTGATGACGAGAATGTTGATGGGTGCTTGGATGCGTTCGTGTACCAGCTGGATGTGAGTGCCTGTGGTCGTAGAAAGTAAGTTTATTATTCTATTGAAAACGATTCGATTTAATAACATCAATCGGTATACGATAGTCATAGATTGATGGAGCTTAAACATAAAGAAAGCAATAATAATCTCAAATTCATTCTTTTGCTATTTAAGGTACCTTGCAAAATAATTCCACATGTACCAACAAAACAAGCTGTTGTGAATATATAAAGAAAAAGTCGATCTATTACTAATGCAACATATTTCCATTCTTCTTTAATCTAAACAAAAACAAATAATCGAAATAAGTTGTATTTTTACTATTTCTTACTTTTTTTTCTTCGTCTTCTAGTTTCATTTGTGTTGCAATACATTTTAAACCTTCGAATGCTTGTTTAATTTCATTTGGATAAAGTGACGGCTTACTTGAATATTCAGTTTTTTTCATTTCATTACTATGTTCAATTACTTCAACACCATCTTGACTTGAATCATAATCATCAAATAATCGTATTTTATTTTTACGTATTTGATATGGACTTGAATTAATTAATGCTATTCCAAACTTTGTTACTTGCTTTGCTTGTTTAATACGTGTGTGATTCGTTGTTGTTAAATGAAAATCTAATGGATTAATTGATTTTGGTCGACGCATCCATAATAATTTTGGTAAAACATTTAGAAATACTTGTCGTACCCATGGAGGCATTTGATGTGTTGATGGGGAACGAAAATGCATATTAAGAACGATAACAGTTACAAGAATAGATAATGTAACAAGAATCATTGTAAATAGTACATATTTACCAATCAATGGTACAACAAGTGACGTTGGTGGAATGAGCTCAGCTAACAGTAAAAAAAATACAGTCAACGACACGAGTATTGATATACATAGTGTCACTTTTTCACCAGAGTCTGATGGTAAATAAAATGTTAGAACAGTTAAAAATGATATACCAACACATGGTATTATAAAATTAACCGTATGAAAAAGTGCTTTACGACGAAGTATTATTAAAAATGTTATATCAGGATATGTTTGTGAACAGCATGAATATTTTTGAACATTACGTTTACCAGGAACATCCATTATATCCCATTCAACTGAACGATAAAAGTCGGCTAGATCAATAGCATATGGTATATCTAATGAAAATAAAAGTAAAATATGTGTTCAAGATTTAGATGATAGCTAAGAAACCTCAAGCCTTCTATTGAACAAAATTTTCGTTACTAATATAAACCAAATTTAATCACAAATTTAATTTCGATTTTGATAGGATAAAAGACGTCTAGTGAATGTCATTAATCGGTTAAGGATATTCTGCCTCCAGTACGTCAAAGGAATATTTGTGCACTTCATTACCCAAGTCAAAAACATGAGAGACTTGAAAGCGGGAATCCTGCGATTAACAAAGTACACAGCAAATATCATTTGGCATGCTATTATCAGAGTCTCTTATTTAAAATTGATCTAGCTAGCGAAGAGTTCATTGTATATTTGTACAATACTAGTTTTCTTACTATTGTTGCCATAAACAGGTATAAAACCATCTGTTTGATTGATATGAACCAGATCAACTTGTTCTCCTGAATATGTCCATGAGCCGAATTTCATTTGACAACGTTGAATATCTAAATAGATAATAATAAATCATCCTCTGTTTATCATGAACTATACTTAAATTCCCTCCACAGAAAGGAAATGATTTAGTTTTATTCTCATATGAGCATTGAAAAACGATCATTTTCAATCCTTACGAATTTCTACTAACCAAACGGAATGAATTCGACATTGATGGTGCAACTCGATTTATAAATGGCTGGTGGCTAAAAAAACAATAAGACAAGTAATTAAAACACAAAAATAGTTTTCAATATGACCTCCCAAATAACACGACCATCATAATAAACAGTCGCTTTTGTCATTAGGGTTACTTCATAATTGCCATCAGCACTAAAAGATTTTAATATTACAATTGATAACGTTTTCTTAAATAACACTAAATGCCTTCGTCAAGCAAACAGAAAACACTTTTCTTGTATTACATGCAAATTTACAACATATAAGGCAATGCAATAGACAACACAGAAAGCCAAGGAGTACTACGAAATGAAAAACGACACCAACTTATTGAAAAGCACCAAATCTGGCCGCCATAGGTCACTAGCCGGTATAGAGATGTTGGTTATATTATTAAAATTAATTGGATCCCATTTTAAGTGTTCATCCACCCATAGCTAAAAATTATTAGTGTATAAAGTAACTTCGTTCAGTTTTTTAATTTTCATATCTTTAGCATGTATATATATTATTATAATTAACTATGTTGCAATTATACTAACAGAATCTGTCTATTGATGTCAACGTCTTTTGACGGATATGTGTATATTTTCAAAGCTCGCATGTTGTTTGAATAATATATCCTTGTCAACAGTGTTTATCCATAACTATCCGAAGCGCGTTGATGGACCGAACAACAAAACTCTCCTTGGAAGTATGCATGAAAAAACTAAATCCGTCTATAATATTATAGATAAGATAGCACGCGTGTACCTGAGCGTGCATCAAAATAAAGGGAACGACAAGCAACAAAAAAAACAATAGATTTTGTGTATCTTCTCATGTCGACATTTCATTTTCATTGTGCTAATTATGATAAAAATGCTACTATGTGTGTAAAGAAAGGTTAGGTGATAAAAATCATTAAAAAAATGTAAACAATGGAAAGATCAAATAATAAATAGGAAAATATTATTTTCTATTTGAAGTGATTGTAGTTTGAACAACAAGAAAAAAAACAAATTGCAAATAATAAAGTGCTACAACAAGAATAACAACATCCAATCCATAACATAAATGTGATTACTTGTTATACAAAACAATATCAGGAAGCCATATATTTTGGCTCGGAATGTAGAGTACATCGACGCCTCCATATTTGATTGGATCCCATCGAAGTTTATCGTCGTACCATTCCTACTCATGCATGCAATCCTTTGTTTGTTTGTTTTACTCTCGGATTCTATCTTATATTTATTGTACGAATGAATGGCCTTTATCGCATGATCTTACCTGTTTAAGCCAAACATTTGTTGTCATTATTTGATTTTTCTCGTCCTTCGAAAATAGAAAAGAAACATGAAGCAATAATTATTTTCTAATTTTCATATAAAAAAGAACAACTTGTCATACCACATCAAGTAATTGTGTTAATCGGAGACCCAAATAAACCGTTAATCTTTCACTATTATGTTTCACTGGACGAATTAATTTATTATAGGCACGTACTTGAATTAATTCTTCATATAAACGTTTTGCATCCGGATTGGCAATACTTACTATTTATAACAATAAGAAAAACAATCAATCTATACATGTACGTATATGTTAAAACTAACCACCAATGGAGCACCAATAAATATGGAATATTAACAATATGATAATGCTTGTCTCCATGCATCGAGCCGAATCGGTTTCTTATTGATACGATCTATTAATTAATGGTTAAAAAAAAGAAATCCAGGATTCTGATTATTCTTTTTTCTTGTTATGCTGCCTTTAATGATAGAAAACTACTACTATACTCTATCTTGTCTTTCACTGATTTCTCTGTCTTCTGATAATGTGGCAATGATGATAGTTGAATACCAATGCGGACATGCGTATATTATATGAAGGAATAAACACATCAATTTGCTAATTTATGCTGTTCTTCTATATTCTTTTTCTTTTGGTTACATTGTGCCTCTTTAAGAGAACATATGTTTTGTCTTACATCAACTTTCTTTTCTATCATTCTTCCAGATTTTTTTCTCTTTCTCTCTCTAATCGTTATCTAGAATGATAAGGAACATCTTTCATCATCAACATCATCATTGTCTCGATGCCAGCAACATACGCGTACAGTAACAAATGTATTGTATATGTACTTTCATGAGAAGAAACACGCTTCTTCGTACAGACACAAGACTCTAACATAGAAGATAATATGTACAGTATGTAAAATAGTTATCCAGACACTTTCTGACATCTATCTTAGACAAGAAATTGAGTAATGAATCTCCATATTTGATGGATAAAACACTTTTTTTTCGAAAAATATCTTTATAACTCTATTTTACAGGTTTCTCATTGAATAACGTGATTTCCTGTGCAGACACATTATTTGGACGCTTGTAGTTTGCTTTTTTTCCACGTTTGTTCTACATCGGAATATTTCGAATCACGTGTCGATCAAAAGTAAAAATAGTTTGCTGCACCCTAACTTACCTTAGAAATGCAAGACATTGATAACACCTCAAAAATTTTGAAATATCTGAAGTTATTATGGTTTTTACAGAAAACTCAGCTTATCATATACCATTCGATTGAGGAAAACAAACGAGATCGAAACATGTGCTTGATTTTCGAAAATTTTTAAAATAAAACTCCAACCCATTGCTAATTATCATTGGGGGTTGATATGTGGGACTAGTTATCTTCGTTCTCTCATGGCAAGGCCCCCATTTACTTCACACCCCCATCCACCTAAGGATTTTAAAGCGATTTGACTGAGTATAAAGAGTCTACGAAAAGCGCTTCACCTGATTGAAATGCATTTTGATACTGTTTTCTGTAAATGCTGTGATTCCACCTCTTTATTTCGTTCAATCATTAGGAATCGTTAGAATTGGTTCGATCGACCATAAACTCAATATAATGTCTGAAAATAGTTTTACCCGATCCACATCATCGGTATGTCATTTCGGAAAATGGTACAATTCCATGTATCTACATGTTCCAATAATCGAGAGTCCTAGGAATGATTTAGTTCCCATCACCAATGCAATATACTGACGGATTTCTTAGGATTCACGGGGATTTGTCTCACTTGGAGATATGTGAAAATCTTGTTGTACGATCAAATGAATTTTTTACTTTGTTTCTGAAAATTCTGCGCCTTTATCACTTTAATTGGTCTGCGTATTGCGATGGTGTGCATATAGGAGCATGCCGTGGTGGGTATCATGGACCAGCATTTATTTGACTGTTAGTAATCATATGGCCAACACTTAGTTTCACACCCGCACCCACACCCTCTGACACGCTCAGATGCGTCCCATGAATGCGTCTTGACGCACCATATGCCTGGACGCAGCTGAACGCGTTCGGAAAAATAAATGCGCCTGTGTGCGTCAGATGTTTCATCGTATGTTTGGACGCGTGTAGACTCGTCCAAAAAATAAAACGCGTTTGTCTCGTTTTTGGGCAAAAGAAATCATCTTGTTCTCGCAGATTCGAACTGCGTCACCATCAAATTCAAAAGTGGCAAGCCCTTCTGAGAGGCACAGAACAACCCAGATCGTACAGAACGGTCCGTATACGGCGGTGAACGAATACCAAACGGCATGTTTACGGCATTCCGTAGAATTTCGATTACGAGCATCGGTTTACGGAATACAAACGTGTAAGTTACGAAACGCTTACGGAGCAGTTACCGAAGAGCGCTGAACGTTACGTAAACCAGAACGCATCCGGTCTATTTTCTGACCTTTTCGCCAAAAATTTCTCCAAAGTATTAATGTACTTTCTCGCATACGGGAATGAAGTACGCAAGTGACTCGGGATACCAAAGCACCAAAGTGCTAACTAAAGGGGTTCTTCAGACTACTAAGAAAGCGGGGTGTAATCATTCGGTTTACGGGCCGTAACCGTTCTATGTTGTCCTTACACATTCTATGTGATATTTAGTTTAGTTGTGCACGAATGTGTAAAGACAGAGAGGATATCATGCTGTAGTTTTTACGCTAAATTTTTGTTAACTTTCAATGTAACTTAGTCTCTCCAACGGGAATTCACATTGATGGAACTTTATTACTACACATTAGAGTACCCTTGAACGGTATCCCAACTGATCTTTGCAAGAAAACCCAGGTAGGCTTCGCTACACCTGAGTGAAGTTAGTGATAAAAAACGGGCTGGGCACTGATATCAGCGTTATTCCTTCGCTTTAAAATACTATGCCTTTTGAAAGTCGCGTCTTTGTCGCAAAACTTTTTCTGTGGATACAGGACGGCCGTAACACTTGACCTCCGTAATTGCTAATTTCGAATAATTTATCGTTGCAAAAACGGTCAGTTAACGGGCACTCTGTAACGCATAGTTTTTTATCAATATACGGTCTGTTTACGAGACGGATGCAAAACGGTGCGTATTTCTGCGCCAGATAATACGGTCTGTTACGGCCCGAACGTGAACCATATTGATCCCGTTTGTTACCGTAAATACTGCGTTTTAACAACATTTTCCGTGCGTATTCGGATCGTAAACGATACCGTTTTGATCGGCCTGGAAAGTTTTATATTTTTAAACAAACCTGAAGATTGCGCGGTGAACAAGACTAGAACATAAGACGTTTTATTATAAATCTACATACCAAATCCAATGAACCACATTAGCTTATAGATATGTTGAATACATATCTGTTTTCATAACGCGAATTGCAGAATCACTTGTACTACAAAATTACGTATCAAAGGAAAAAGATATGTAACGATAGATTAACAAATTTTTTTTACACAGCTATAGAAAAGAAGACAAAAACAATTTTGGAAATATAGCTCGATAAAAGATCCCTTTTTGTAAATAAAATGATTTAGTTTTTAAAAATAAACAAAATGAAATTCAACAAAACGAACAACCTCTTTTTAAGATCAAAGGTAAATAGCAAGTATAATCCAATCTGGTTATCATAATTACACCTAATTAATCGTGATGGGCTTGTATCTAAGTCTTAGCCTTTTAATGATAAAATAGAATTTTCTTTTTTCTTCATTTGAGTTAGACTTCTGCTCAACACAACTTTTTATTTTCCTACTTTTTCAAGTGAGAAATTGTTTTTATTAATTTTCACCTTGTATGCGAAGGAAAACTCTATTTAACATAAACATCTCGTTATGAAAGTTAAAATCCATTTTTCACTTCAATTGTTGACTAATAAATTAGAGTAACGCATGACACGGATGCTATTTGAAACTGTTGGGAAAACACATTAACTTGATATGTTATTAAGCCAAACTTTCGGAAAGTTTTATTTAACCAGAAAATGCGTTGGGAAGTGCGCTGTACCCTATCTATATTTACTCAAAAATTGAAACATGTTCGAATCTAGAATACCTTCAGAGGCGTTTGCTCATTTGAACGCATCAATATTTATCCAAAGATTAAACCCGTTTATATAAGAATGTATTCAGATGCGTCTATACAAGGCGTCTGAACGCGGTGATTAGTTGAAGTGCGTTTTTACTTAAACAATAGTGAAACGCATCCAGACGCGTCCACCAAACGCGGTAATTACTGTAGACGCGTTCGGCTCCGCTTTTAGTTTTGCGATTACGAAACGCGTTCAGATGCGTTTGTGAAACGAGCCTGAACGCGTTTTATTTACATTTGCTACCGTAGCCGCGTCTACACGCGGTTAAAGCGCGTTTAAACACATTCAGTGTGCGTTTGAGTTCTACATGGGGTTTGAATCCACCTCTTCAATCTATCAAAAATAATTTAGGTTAGCTCCATAATGATATCATTCAATGAAAATGGATACGTTAATGGCATCTATAAGTTGAGTTCTACGAAGTTCTTCGTGGTTTTAGTTTTTTGCCTCAAAATTATGAAATACCACAGTTCGAGAAAGACTGCAAAATGCTGCTAAGAAAGAATCGTTCCGCAACGTTTGTTTTCACAGATGTGAAATGCATTAAACCGGCCATCATTGATGCGTTTCGCAAGTATGGGGAGTAAGCGTTTTCGAAACGCGTTTTGTTCGCAAAAATTGACTCCATGGGAATGATTTGATGTAATATTTTTGATATGCCAAACAACATCCTTGGATAAAATGCTGGTAGCAAATGTTTTACCTTTGTTATCACCACCAATTTACTCTTTGAAGTTTTCGAAATATTTTTCAAGACCATTTCCGCCAGCGTTATTTTTAAATCGAGGATAATGCCTTTTCGTGATCATCACTGAAACTTGTTTCTATATCAGGTGTTGAAAGTGTCAGATGAATTGTTGATTTATTAAACGATGAGTTTATTTTAGAATCAATCACCGGCAAAACATACAATCGAGAATATATAGACGTAATAGAATTGTTAATGTATTTACAAGTTCGCTGTCTGTATCGATACTATTCTCTCTCCCCCTCCTCAAAATTTCTTATATTAAAACTAATCGTCCATGTGCCTACTAGTTGTGTCATCGATGCGATGCAGAGACATGTCAGCTTGCGCTACTGTCTTTCTTTCATTCTCTTCTCTAACAAAATTCATGAAACTAATCGGAGTTGAATCAGAAAAGAAAACCAGAGTTGAACAATACCAATGTCAACTCCACTTCAGGCATATGTCAACTTCATTTCAATTTCAACGCCAACTTGGAAGTTAATTCCAACTCCGAGTTGGAGTTTCCCATCTTTGAATGATTGATATTCTTACTATCTATGTTGCGTACATGTAAAAAGTCAGAGGTTTGAGTTATGGTGACATCTACATATTTTGATATTGCTTATTAAGCTTACTAAAAACAGAATTTTGATCAAATTCCTTTTCTGGAAATTATCTGAACTGCTTCTAGGATTTCTCGAATTTGATTCAGAATTCTTGCGTAGCATTAGCAATCAGTGCTCCTGACAGAAACATTTTGCCCACCAATCATTTTTAAAGGTTTCCTATTCCATTTTGCTATAAAGGCGTGCGAGACCGTTTTACGGTATAAACCAAGGAAGAATAAGAACGCAAAAGACGAGGCGGTAAGAACGATTACAACGATAATATACAAAAAAAAATACTTTTACTTGTTACGACGGCGCTTAATTGTTTTGAATTCACACAAAAAGTAAGTCTCGATTTTTGATGAAGCAAAAAATACCATCAGTAAATACGCACCCGTATTTTCGACTTTTCTCGTCGATGATATCACATAGACCAAATCTTAAAAACGATTTGAGTAGTTATAAGAATTTTCTTTCGGAAGTGGTATGCTTGACGAGCCTATTGAATTTTCTAGGATTCTGATCTTTAAATAATCAAATCCCTGAAATCTAGGTTTTTAGATTCGATGGACATCCAATTGGAAAAACGCTGGTTTGATGTAAAATATCTTGCGTCTGGATTTGCGTACTTCCTGTAAGGATTCGCTGAGAGAGGGGACTGAAAACCGAACTGGAGGGGCAACGATGAAACTCGGCGAGCTCTATCCGATGCGATGCTTGGATTACCTCACAAAATCCTTTCGACCTGGAGAAAAACTGAAAATACTGAAAAAAAAGCTTCTTACCCAAGCAGACAAAAAATTTCAAAAACGCGTGTAAACGCGCAAAACTTTACGGACGTGTTCGGATGTCAATCGGCGTTCCCGATTGTGTGTCACTAACGGTTACAAATGCACAACGTGCACACGACAGCTTTTCGGGCTGCTTTGTATTTTGGATGTTTAATCGATTTAAAAGATCCAGCGGTTATGCACTCATTCATTCCAAATGTTAGTGACACACAATCGGGAACGCCGATTGCCATCCTAAAACGCTGGAAGTTTTTGACCGTTTAATTGTTAGTATATATTTAACGTTGATTCATTCATTATTCCCAAACGTTAGTGACACACAATCGGGAACGCCGATTGCCATCCTAAAACGCTGGAAATTTTTGACCGTTTAATCAGTATAAAATATTCAACCGGTATGCACTCATTCTTTCCAAAAGTTAGTGACACACCATCGGGAACGCCGATTGCCATCCTAAAACGTTTGAAATTTTTGACCGTTTGTGCAACGGTTATCAACAACGCTTTGCCCCTCACACTTCAAAACTGCGATAAACATTCCAAAAAACATAGAAAGGTGTTTAGCGCTTTTGCCGTTCTTCCTATACGCTTATGCCTATATCCTTATATCTATAACCTTAACAACTATATCATTATAACTATACCCTTAACAACTATATCCTTATAGCTATATCCTTATATCTATATCCTTATAGCTATATACTTATATCTATATCCTTATAACTATATCCTTAACAACTATACCCTTATATCTATATCCTTATAATTATACCCTTCTAGCTATAACCTTAACAACTGTATCCTTATAACTATACCCTTCTAGCTATAACCTTAACAACTATATCCTTATAACTATACCCTTAGCAACTATACCCTTATAGCTATATCTTTATAACTATACCCTTAACAACTATACCCTTATATCTATACCCTTCTAGCTATACCCTTATTTCTATGCTTTTATGTCTATACCCTTATCCTTATATCTATATTCTCGAAAAGTAAATACAATTCCTGGAGTACCCTTTGAGGATTTCCGATATATATGAAACCGAAAATATCCATGAAAATAACACTCAGACATCTATGAACGGTACATTATTTCATATACTGACCTTAACAAAAATTACGATACGTATTACTTCTGTAGATGCAAGATCGTAGAAATCAGCTGTAATCTCGAAGCCGAAATCTTTTTCGAATCATACTGCTGAACATCTGAGAATAAAAAAGAAATTATTACTTTGAGAACATGAAAATAAAACATGCCTTTCAAATCAGATGCTCCCACATCTAAAAAGACAAGAGAAATTATTAGTTTCAAAAGATGAATAGGAAACTTACCTGTCAAATCAGATTGTTGAAAACCTAGAAAGAGAAATGAACTTATTAGTTTAAGAAGATGAAGATGAAATTTACCTTTCCATTAAATAGCTAATGGAGTTGATAGTAATTCTGTAGAAATAGTACAAAATCATTAGATGGTCTAATGGGTTCGTGATGGTTGCTTATTGAAAAGTTGGACCTTTACATTGATAAGGAAACTGAGAATTGATGTGCCAACACGTTACGAAGCTCTTCGTAGCCGCCGATGATGTCACTCATGATGTACGAAAATAAAAATGAATCTGCGGAATTGGTAGAAGGTTTCATGGAAACACTGCAAAATTCTGTGAATTCTGCTGAACCTGAACAAGTTCCCTGTCAAACGTACGAAACTAGTTTCCTTTTGCTGAACCTATAATTGTTCGACGTAAAAGCGCGAGACTTTTAGAGTTCGGTAGTACTTATGTGTTTAGTGTAACAAATAAACTACCTTATCTATTTATCTAGCTGTATATCTAACGACCTTACTAAGTATTTAACTTTGTCCGTCGCTAGATACTTAACTATCTACATAGATGTAGTTGTCCATCCGTCGATCTTACGGCATACTTATTCTCTGGAGAATAGCAACTCTGGCATTCCTTTTTGCTCTACAATGCATATATTTGATCTGCGTTGAATGTTGATAACAACAAATAGCTAAGTATTTTATTTCTGTATAGTACATCAGTTATTAGGATTTGTTTCAGCAAAGATGTTAACTCTTTCAATACTCAGGTGGTTTCTTAATAGATATATATTCGTTACTTTAGTTTATCTATTTTGTATGTGCTAGTTGTTTAAGTGTTTTGGGCATATAATGTTTTTTAGAGTAGACCGTACATTTTAAAT
This sequence comes from Rotaria macrura, assembly GCA_900239685.1. Taxonomy (NCBI): domain Eukaryota; kingdom Metazoa; phylum Rotifera; class Eurotatoria; order Philodinida; family Philodinidae; genus Rotaria; species Rotaria macrura. Next base: position 14,323 of record OENT01003043.1, read on the forward strand.
CGATGGTTGAATCGGTTACCATGGTAGTTGAGTAAGGTAAAAAGCTGTAAGATAATTAGCAAATCTCTGACTAAGAGAGTTAATTTATGGAGAAATCTGCCGCGTTATTTGTTTGTAGAAATGCTTTATGGCATTTATAGACGTACATCGTTTATTAAAGCAAGTCGAGATAAGCAATATATTATGCTAAAATAGAGTGCTGAAACCGTTCTTGTAGTGATCATCTATTCAGTACTACCAAGTTGAATGAATCCGATACCGAATCCGACAAGATCTGATAGGATCCAACGATCCGATGAAATCCTATGGGAATCCGGGTTGTGGAAACAGTAACGGATCCGACGGGAGAAACCTATTTTCTTATTTGTGTACGAATTAGCATTTAATCCCAACAATAGAGGCCTGTTATATCATACGATGAAATCCAATCGGATTCCGATAGTAAGATTCGATAAAATCCAACACTAAGGGTCCGAATGTCGAATCGCAACCCGGAATCCGATGGAATTTCGTCGGGTTACAGAAACTTCGATAGAAACATGATCGGATCCAATTGTCGGAATGATCATCCTGGGTATGGGAATTGAACAGAAAAACACAGATGTAATCTTAATGGACTGTGTGAGAAACGTGTGACACAAGACATAGTTACCTGTATTATTAGATTAAAAAAACAATTTTATCAATTAACTGGGATTCGTATGATGTATTTCTGTTTTCGAGTTTTTCAAGTATAAAATCCTTCATCTCTATAAAAGAAAAGCAAACTTACCTAATAAGTTCAATCCAGTTCAACAGATAATCTCTTGTTGACTGGAATCCTTAGGATATATCGGTAGAGGCCTGTTAGATGGGGAGGGATGATATTCTGCCAAATAACTGTAACACCTGTTTATATATCGTGTTTCAGAAAAGACGAAAGAGAACAATTTTGTTTGGAGGTGGAACTAAATATCTATCTATCTATCTCCCCATGTCCTTTGAATCGGCTAAAAATTGTCGATTAATCACGATTCATCGAAACGATA
>OENT01003044.1:0-15336 GCA_900239685.1 Rotaria macrura
ACGCATCTATCTCAGTTTCGGAATTTTCCCGAAAATTGACTTTTTTTGAAGGGGGGGGGGGAGCTTAATATTGTAACTTATCCCATGTGAAATTTTCTGATTAAAATCGGATTACTTTGCAGCAAAATCAAGATTACAAATCGATTAGTACTTTCGATTTTGCCGCAGAATAATCCGATTTTAATCAGAAATTTTCACGTGGGATAAGTTACAATATTAAATAATGGTTACCTCATGATCAAAGATAATCAAAATTACAATCGATTGATAATTTTGATTAGGGTGCAGAAAAATCCGATTGAAATCAGTGAATATTTTCACTGGGAAGTATACCCCTATCACCCACATAAAAAGTCATCTGGGGTAATTCTGACCACTCCAGCTACTTGTCTAGGGTTATTCGGATCATTCAAGTCATTTAGCTGGGGTGATTCGGATCACTTGTGTCACTTTGTAGAGTTCGACCGCAAGTATCTATGGTTAAAATATCTGGCGGGTTCGATGCTTTTTGACACAGTTATAAAAATTATAAAAACTGCATTCCCGGCTATTTTGCGATCAACGAGGAAAATAACGCTTACCGAGTCCTCTTGTCTTATAAAGCTTTGGTAGTCAAACTATGTCACCCATAAGTTGTTCGATTGACCCAAACCTATTAGTTAAGATATTTTTCCTTCCAAAAAAATCATTTACCTGTCTCCCGTGGTTCAAAATATGACTGAAGTGGAGTCAAAAACTATATGAAACATAGGGTGCTTCACAGAATTTCGAATTATACACATTAACATCATAATTTTTATTGAAACTTTGTGTGTACAAGTGGCACCTATACGGTATACATGGACCATTTTACACGAGTCCAGCACGTTCCATCCCAGAGTTAGTAACTAACATGTTCGGTTCGCACTTGTTTCTGTCAATTTCAATATAAATCTCCTCGCTGTTTTCGGAAGAACATTTCACAGGGACATCATAGAGACCTGCGGTTTTCAGCAAACGAAAGGCAAGGCCAAAAGCTATCCACTAGTGGTACTATCTTATTGGTCACTGATTGACCAATCAGGTGATTTTCTTTCAGAGACGGAAAAGTGCTCCCCAATACCACTCCCCCTTGAGTTTCAACTTCAAATATGGCTAATAGAACGTAATTGATGTGGAAACTAGCTATCTATGGGTTGATCGTATTTTAAGTTGAAATGCCATGACGGGTGATATTTGAGTAAGTGAAGGATCCAAAAAATCAATAAATGGGTGGTGCTCCACGTCAAAAGACGGTTTCGGAAGCCTATTTGCTGCAGTAATACTCTTTTCTGTTTCTCTTCGACTTAAGAAACGAAACATATTGTCATCACGGATGTAGCACTAGTCGGTCAGCCGAACTAGTGATCTGCCAGTAAGATAGCGGTGCAGTTTTCCGTTTCTGCAAGGAAATCACCCGATTGGTCAATAAGTGACCAATCAAATTGTAGTACATTTAGATAGCCTTTGGTCTTGTCTTTCGATTGCTGAAAACCGCAGGCCTCTATGATGTTCTGTCAAAAGTTATTCCGAAAACAGTGAGGAGATTTATGTTGAAAATGACCGAAACAAGTGCGAACCGAACATGTTAGTTGTTAACTCTTGGATGGAACGTGCTGGACTCGTGTAAATTGGTCCAAGTATACCTTATAAATGCTCACTTGTACACACAAAGTTTCATTGAAAACTAATGATGTTAAAGTGTTCAATCCGTGATTCTGTGAAGCATTCTATGTTTCATATAGTTTATGACTGTATTTGAGTCACATTTTGAACCACTGGAGGCAGGAAAACGATTTTTTTGGAATGAAACACATCTCAACTCATAGTTTTTGGTGAAGTGAACAACTTTCGGGTGACATAGTTTACCACGAAAGCTTTATAAGAGAAGAGGGCTCTGTTAGAGCTACTTTCCTCGTTGATCACTAAATAGTTGGAAATGAAGTTTTTAAGGTTTTAATAACTCTGTCAAAAAGCATCCAACCCGCAAGATATTTTAACCATAGACACTTGCGTTCGAACTCTACAAAGTGACACAAAGTGATCCGAATTACCCCAGCTAAATGGCTTGAGTGATCCGAATTACCCCAGAAAAATAGCTGGAGTGATCCGAATTACCCCAGATGACTTTTCAGGGGGGTGATAGTGGTATACTTGCTATGACTATTTTGTTCCAAGGGTTTGTTNAGAGGAGACTTCAGGCTATCCAACGGTATATAGTTTTATTCTGAAAGCACTGATAAAACATGAGCTAGGACATGGGGAAATATGAGTACAGCTATTTTGGCTGGAATTATCCGAATTAGCCCACCCAAACTAATAGAATGATCCGAGTTGACCCACATGGGTTAATTCGGATCAGCTTCACAGGGCTTTTGCCATTTCGGCTGATACTTTTTTCCAGTACTACATTTTTCGGTGATTCTTTCGCAGATAGATAGAGGACACTTTGAAGTATCAGTGATACGAAACTCATCTCTCAATAATGTCGGATGACGGAGAAGGAACAAAAACAACATGACAATTTTGAATTCGTGATCCGAATTACCCCAGGGCACTGTACTCATTTTCTATCATTTACATCATTTATAACCGTATATACTACATCATTTTCAAAATCTAAGTAATTCTATTAGAAACTGATTGGCATATCTATAAAAATGTTCAGTTCTATTGTTCTAAAATAAGACAAATCGCAGTTTGTAGAGAATACGACAGTGCATCTTTTGAAAAAAAATGATCAACGTTCTATCATGTTCCTTAACAGCCCAGGTTGAACAATATGGGCCCGTCTACGGTTGAATGAGTGAACGCAGCTATAGGGCCAAATCATAACGAAATAATTATCCGAATACGCTGATATACAGGGTCTTATTATTGTGCCGAATTGTCATAATACACCGGTCGCAATTTCATTATGGTGAGACCGTATTACAGCTTTCACTCATGCGACCATATACGGGGCCATACTGTTCGACTTGGGAGAGATTCATACAAAACACCAAGTGTGGCAAACTTCTATGACACGCGGTATACTGCTTCATAAACAATTTTTCTTCATCAATCCTGTCAAGGGTTTGTAACACAGTGTGCATTCATAACTTGATCAAAGAAATGATCTTCTAATTTGAATTGATTAAAGCATTTGGAAATGTATATCATTTCATACCTTTGATTTTTTATATCATGATTGAATATCAATTGAAACTGTGAAAAGAAAAGGTCCGAAGCAAGATTGAATGGATCATTTAATCGAAGGAATGTTATAAATGGTAATTCTTTCGTTTTCTTTGATGAGTCCAAACGTTGAATAAGATAAGTCAATGCGAATGTATCGAATGGACATTGTAGAAATGCTTCTACATATAATGAAGATAAACGTGAACAAGTTGTTCTAAAGATAACTTATATCTATCTTGTTGGATAATTTATCGATCCATTGAAAAAGACGTGACTATTGTCAATACTCTAGCTTGCATTGATAATTTATTGAGAATGAAAAATTTTCTTAATGTATGAAAATCATCAATAATAGTAAATGATGAAAGAAATAGAGGAATACACATTTCAAAAATAGTTCTTTATCGTTGATAAGAAGATTCAGTTATTCACCTTGCGTCGTTTCGAATATGCAGGCTAATAAATCAACCAATTGGTATTTGAAATATCTCAATGGGTCGTCATCTTTATTGACCTTCTGCATGAATTCTCGAATTTGACGATAAATGACTATATAGATACGCATTTATTCGTATCGGTGATTTTCTGATGCTAAATCGGGCATTGTACATTGTGCAATGTAGTCAACATCGTCGATAAATATTATGCCTGTTTCTGATTTGATTCATCAAAGTAAGTAAAATGGTTTAAAATTGAATGAGAAAATATCGATTCAACATCATCAGAATACTATGAACTTGCACAACAAGCAGTTAACTCAGATGTGGTTACCTCACGTTTAAGAGGTTTCGAAAAATCGTAGACATACTTGAAAATATTATAGGATTAAGATTTAATGCTTATTGGAAATCTACAAAGAAATTCAATGAAAATGAGTGTCTGTTGTATTCTTTAGACATTTTTAGAAACAGTGAAGACTATGATCATTAATTCAGAATGTGCGGCATGGCTACATACTTTTCCATTTGTATAAGATAACTTTAAAAAACAGACGTATCTATTGAGATAACAATATGAAGCAGAGGCAATGAAACAAAATGGTGAGAACTTTTCATTCTAATGATACGAGATGTATAGAGAGAAGATCAACAAAAGAAGAAAAATCGAGATAAAAACTAAGAATTTACACAGGATAGCGATATGTAAGGATAGTTTCACAAGAAAACCCAGCGTGAATACGTGCAGGGCGACGGTGTGAGTGTGGGTGCTGGTTGTATGAGTTAAGAAATCCTCTAAAACAAAAAAGACACACCCTCGTCACTATTTTCTTTCCATTGGCCTCTTAGTCTCACTTCATGTTACGGATGCACAGATGAGCTTCTAATTTACACGCGACAGTCAAACGATCCCAGTAAAGTGTACTGTTTTGGTGTTATATAACGCTCATGCTATATTGTTTATTACCCTTTGCGTCACCCTTGCTGTTTTGTTGTCGCATTCAGATTCTTGTCTTTCCTCCTCTATCGTTCTCTCTAATGCGTACCAGTGCAAACTTGTGTTCTATAAGAAATGAATACGATTGGTGATGTGAGGAAACCACATAAAGCGTAACACAATCAGCATTAGGTGCTCTTCTAAAGGAAATCGTCACATTAGAGATGGAACCGAACGCACCTGATTATGAACGGATATAATCGCCGTTCGAAATGCATCCTATCGTGGGCTGCTCTCTTGTTTTGTGAAACATACGAGTTGAAAGGACTGTTGGAGTGCTTAAGGTTGATACTTTGTCCCCACACACGTGGTACCCCCCTCCCCCTTCCCTCCACAGTCGGTTAACGACAGTGCATCCATTCGTCACAGACCTTCACTATCATATACAGATAAACTCTGATTGACACCTGTTTTATATACTTACAACTTCCGATGTTAAAGAATCAAAGTATAAATCAAATTTCCAAAATGTACACTGCACACTTTGTATTTTTGAGCAAAGTGTAAATCGTAAGGAGCAGATGTACTGTACATTTTGATTTGACTATGTACACCTGCTGTTGGAAACCCTGATCTGGGCACATCAAATGATGATACAATATCTACCAATAATTCTCTTGTAATCTTCTTTCCTGAAGATGTCAGCCTGGATCTGGTTGGATTAGGTGTGTTGTCTTTCCTTTTTCTTTCTCTTACCTATACACACACCCGAAGTTGTTTCTCGTGTTTTATTTCTTCCCAGTGCAGATGTCGGACGCACATGCTCTGAAAGGCGATAGCTGAATATTCTTTTCTTGACAAGTGAAAGACTACTGTTGTTCATGTTTTATGCGCAGTAATCAAAAATATCATGAAAGATAAAATTCAACGTAGTCAATTAGTTGTAATAGACTTCAAAGAGAAACTTCTATAATTATTCATTTGTATTATTGTATGTTTTATCTTTATTTATTCAAAAGAAAACCCGCACTAAGAGAATTCTCGTCACATTCTTATTTTAAGTAAAATTTTCATCACTATTTGTTAGATAACTAATGCCACCAATGATGATTAACCCCACCATTATTTCTGTCATTCCAAGAGTAGTTTCGTTGACCTAGCAAATACAGCTCTTGCGCTCTTGCCTCCAATGTATTATCAGCTGGAGCGTAACAAGCTCGTACGGTCATTCCCCTGTTAGCTGCTTGATTCATTTGTGTCATGATATTGTCGTTTTCACAACGACCGTGTTCGTCCAAACGTCGACTGATATCATTTGACATACCGACATATTGAGTTGTTGGTCTACCGACACCATTTGTGGTCATCAACTGATATACACCTAAACAAAGTAAATACCAAATAAAGCTGATGAATTCTATGCACTTCTACTAACCGGGGCCATGTGGTGCATTGGTTTCATTATAAAATATTGACCGTCCTTGGGTCAAGGTTTCTGAGGTTCCAAATGATGGTGCCTCAAATAGATCGCATCGTCTATCCCTGGAACCATCTGCATTTAGTACTTGGGGCATCGTGTAACGTTGGTCACGTTCACCATCATTTCGCTGCACCCATCCAACATCGCGTGATGATCGTGACATTATAACCTAGGACTGTTTTGTTGCTGTGATATTTTCTGTTAGTTTTCTCTCTAGGATTACACTCGAGCACGTCGTCTCTTTTATAAATAGAGCATGGCTGGTTTTTCCCCAATTCAATAAAAGATGAAAGTTCGAGAGATTTCTCGCAGCATGAATCAGCATTGACTGGGTATTTTATTCATATTTGAAGAACTGCTATTCTCCGGTAGAAAAGTATGACGCCATACACATTTGTATTCGTGGCAACACAGCATTACACAAAACAATATAGGTGACACTTTCTAAAATGGATTTTTATTCTCTAAGCTTCAGAAAAGATGCAAAATACGTTTATTATTTTCTACGATGTAAAACATGTGTACTTTGCCGAACGAGTTTAACAACAGTTTCAACATTAGTTCTTTTTTAATTCTATTTTTATCGAGAAACTTTGACATTACAGAATTTTTTCAGACAGCAAAATGATATATGAGTCATCTAACATATCCCACGCTTAATATTTTTCTTCTTTCCTTTTACTGATGAAAATTTTATATGCAAGTGGAAACAAAGCGGCAATGAATATAGGTTTGATCAATCGTTCTCGAATAACTTTATAAAAGGCTCAATAGCATTGCCTTGAATCTTACATTTCTGAAAACATCTGTTGATCAATGGCACGCACTAACGAAATAAATGATGGTTATATATTCCTATATTATACGACATTTTCAAAGTTTTGTCATTAGAAACAAGTAACGCTCGTCGTAGGACTCGCTTGACCCTCGACTGAATATTGCGCTTTCAGATATATACCACTTAACAATTCTCAAGAAAACTAGTATCCAACGTTTGATGAAGGCTATATATGAGTATGGATATTGCTATTCTCAGCAATGTCTTTAGCAAAGACGAAAATGGAATCGAATCGATTCAGTTGAGGGTTTTTAAAAAATATGCCGAATCGAATCAACGTTTTGAGTGTTCCAGGGGTACTGAATCGAATCGAATCGAATCGAATGACACTTTTGTCATTTGTTTCGGTCTCTGATCGTTATGCACCATGAAATGCGTGTTCGTGTGACATGTTTTGTTATAAATTTATCAATCGAAGTCATATCCGCTCAGTAATATCTAACAGAAACCTGAATGAACAGTACTGAGACAGCATATCTACATGTTTCGACAAAAGTGATTACATTCAATTTACAAGCTGCATCAACAAAGAAAGGACATCCACGAAACCAACTTGGAAACACATGATACTCCTTAAAAACTCTAGTGAAAACCCGTGTTGTTACGAAAACATCATGTGAACATGATATTTGTTAGTGTCCACTACAAAAGTTTCAGTTCAGTGGACTTCTAGATCAAAATAAATCATATTTTATCAGACCTATTCTCGGAATACGCTACTTGAGTAACTTTCTTTCTCAAACTAATTATCGGATGAGACAGTAGATTTCGATTTTATCGCATAATTTTGGAAACATCAATGCAAACAGAAAATGACACGAAACAACAACAAAAAACTCGTTGTATTTCACACGAAGCTACCTTCACTTGAGAAAAGAACATGACACACCTTTGTCACACTACCATAAATCCGATCAAAGTAAGCTTCAGATACCATCCATGAGAAAAACTTCAAAACACATTAAGCCATTCGTCCGATACGTCGAAAAGAGCAAATATATCGCCTAAACTAACCTATCCGAAAACTGTTTCCTGCTGAGAAAGGAAACGCAATAAACGTGATTCAGAGAAACGACCGGCCGAAAATATCGAATTGATGGAAAGGGAAATCCAAATACACCTAATTGGCGGAGAGAGCGATCCGAAAAAAACTGACTGGCCTAAATTCCCGCTCAAAGTACGTAGCTCGTGCTTAATTGCTAGTGTGAAATCTTCATATTTTCTGTTGGCCTTTGACCCCAAGCAAGCAAGCAAACAAACAAACGCATTTTAATTTGTTTGAACCTCCCTTCAATCGAGGGAATCAGTTTATAGTATGTTCTTTCATTCGAACTCATTTCATTTGTAGAAAAATATTAAATAAAACTATTTTTATATCTGATTTGCTCATGTCTAAATAGTTGCGTGAAAAGAGAATTATATTCTTGATTCATATATAGTGTATTTTTTAATTTAATTCCTTTGAAAAGAATAATAATCATTCATATTGATCCCTACCATGTTACGAAACTCGCCCCATTTTTTGTAACAGGCTTCTAATACGGTAACTTATATTACCCGATTCAAGTCGCACGAGCACAGATTCACATTAAAATTTTAGCACTAGTCTTTAAATTTTACTGCATTCCTTACATTAATGGAAAGTTCAATTTCCCCTTAGTTCAAAACTTTTCTAGCCCAAATAACTACATCGACAATGGAAAACGTTGATATGGTTCCCTTTTGATGCAATTTTCTACTTTTTATCAGAAACAGGTCTTGAGAGAAGATGATAATAATTTTTATGCATAGTATTTTATTTTGTGTCAATAACTTCATAATGATAATGCAGAGTATTCTTCTCCTTCGGTATATTTTCGTATTACAGCTCACTCTGTTGATCAAAGCGAAAATGCATGCTTTTCATTTTACAACATATACTTTTTTTAATTTTAAAACATATTTTTATATGCACAATGAATAATTCATGACGACATATACTGATAGGCTTTTTTCTTTTGATAGAGAGTATTTTAAGTTATATAATTCAGTTCATACAGATCAACATAGATGTTCTTCATTTTACATATGCATTTGACAACTATTCAGTACCTTCATAAAGAAGACACAAAATATGTTCGCGTTTGGTAACTGACCGTTTTTTAATATTATTTTAAAAGAATAGACATTGATATTATTTTCTCACAGATGCTTTTCCTATTCGAGATCACACTGTCCATCTCCGTCAGAATTTCTATCCTTCGGTTTCCTCCATTTTTCCTCCTATCTCAATCAAGACACAAGAACTAACAGAAATATTCTTTCTTTAATGAATTATTTTATTTCATCCTACAAAGCTCATAAGGAGGTATTGTGGGCTTTCTTTCATATAGTTTCCCAATTTCAATTTTTTATATCATTAAGCAAAGTGGTATGATATTCTTTTCACAAGTCACTTTTTGTTCCAGAAAGTAGTCACTGACATAATATTCTTTGAGTACACGATTTTTTCTTTTCTCCTGTCCGTCCCTACTAGCGTTGAATAGTACTTTCCCTCTCAACTATGCAAGTGACAAAATTAGTCTCCTTGGGCTACTAATGGTTTCCGTCCAATAACATATATTTCTTACTCCCATCGAACAGATTACCAAACACCACACATCCCGACGTTAAACTTTACAAATTATCAACCGTTTCTCAAAAAAAACTTTCCTTCCCCGAAAAATCTCAACTGAAAATTTCTGAATTCTGACTTGAGATAGGGATACCCCGACACGATTTGCTTTCAGCAACCTTTCAGGAATATCAACCGTTTCTCAAGAAAACCATTCCTTCCTCGATTTCTCAACCCAGAATTTCTCATTTCTGACTTAAGATTCGGATTTCCCGACCCCGATTTCCTCTGGTGAAGTTTCATAGAGAAACTGCGAAAGTTCTTGATACGGTGACGAAGAGCCGAAATTTTTTCGACCTGCCACAGACAGACAAACTATTTTTTTCATATGACCCTCCTTACAGTCGAGGGAATAAGTCCCAGAAATACATATTATTCTTTTTCTCCTAAACTCACTATGACTGAATTGGTCAATTTCAAGAACCTGATACTTGATTAGTCACTTTTTGGGTCGTCCAATTCTGCTTGGCCAATTCATGGAGCTGAGGAATTATTGGTCGGAATCGCGACCGAGAATAACCATCCTGAGCGGAATTGCAAACCAAAGAAATCTGATTGGCTGCTACGGCCCTACCCCTAAATATCATTGGTCCAAAACGCCTCGTGAAAATACCTCTTTGACCGAAATCTGACAGAAAATAACCGTCCTGAAAGGAATCGGGGAGCAAACAAATCTGATTGGCTGTTACGGCCACACACTGAAATACGATTGGTTGAAATCCGGGAGTAAAGAAAACTGATTGGTCGTAATCCGTTGCTGTAGGAGAACTGATTAGTCGAAGTTAGATCTCGAAGGAGCCTGTTTTTATTTTTTCTGAGAGTGACCTTTGACCTTTGACCCTGACACAGACAGACAAACTATTTTTGTTCATATGACCCTCCTTTCAGTCGAGGGAATAGTATACAATAAAGGACCCTGTCGGATTTGATGACCACTCCTGGTTTGGAATGTCTCATACATAGTTTCGTAGAGCAGTTCACGCTGCGTCGAATCGTATATGGCACATCGTGTTTTCATCGCAGTTTATTGTCTGGAGAGTCGATATACCGGTTCATAGATCCTATAGTGCTTTGGACGGTTCGCAATCGACTGTGTATTCGTATGAACGTTAATATAATTCTTCGTAATACTCAGTCGTGTATAGTTTGAATTTCTCTTCAATCTAGTATACTTGATAGCTTTCGCTGTAGTTCTTTTAGTGTCAATAATCAACGATCTTCACGAGCACCCCTCAATTTTCGACTTTGAAACAAGTGACTTTTCTGAATATTATATCCCAAGGCAGTTGTGACCAGTCGTGGAACTTTCCCAGAAAATGCGCATCATTGAGCTCTACATCTTTAGCATTCCAACGAGATCGAAATTGGGTGGCATCATGGGGGAAAAGTTACAACAATATCCGAAAAAGGCCAATTTTTCTACTAAAAGCCTAGTAACCCTACCTGATTTCTACGACCCGGGCTTTCTTATTAGAAAAATTATTATCAAGAAATAATCAGTGCATCATACTCAACTGATTCCCATATGAAAGTGATTCGAAATCGAGAAAAAAATTTCGGATCCAAAAAGCCCTGGAGAGGGTGCGGGTGTGGATGTAGATCGGTGTGGGGGATTGGTTGCGGTGAACTGGGTGCCGTGAATTGGGTGCGGTTGTTGATGTCGGGTATGGATGTTTTGTTTGGGTGTGACTGTAGCTGTCGCTGTGAGTGTGGGTGGTTATGTGGTTGTAGTTCGAAGTGTACATCTGCGTGTGATTTATGTTTTTTCGCGCTCGTGGATGTTAGGGCAGGTAGTTGGGTGTGGGCGTAAAGTTTGTGTGTCTTCTTCTTTACTCCTCTGGAAGATTACATTGACACAAAAACAAAACCACACCAATACGGACACCCATCAACACGCATACCAATACCCACACCGACACCCACACCCTTTCCTCTTATCGAAATCGAAGCTAACTACCTTCGATATTAGATTGCCGCTCTTGATTGTTATAATTAAATGAAATCAATAGAATCTTGTTTGGGAATATTCTTTTACATTATTCAATTCAAATTGTAGTGATTCGAGAGAGACGACTCGGATGTCAGTTTAACACGTGTGTTTGAAATGTTCGATACCAAAAAGGATGCAAAAATCATCGAAAACTATTCAGTTACACAAACAACACTGGAACAAATCTGTGAACGACTCACTAGAGAAAAATATGAAAGTTGATGATGATCGTTTGTGTTCTACTACTTTGCTATGTGACAATGAGACCATTATCAATGAAAGCATATTTATATATAATCATAGGAGATGTCGGCCATTGATAGCAAATAATTAGTTGACAGAAAGATCTCGATTCATACATGGAAGTGTTGTCGCATAATTATATTAGCAATCGTGCACCGAAGTTTAACTATTTATGTGATTTATTTTCCTTGCAATTATCCATTGATTATTCTAATCCTAGAAATTTCATTGGAAAGGATATCCTGCAGAAGGGTAAAATAGATTTTTATTATTTTCTGTTGCACAAAAACACCAGTAGATTACTGATATTCAAAGAAAGGAAAACGCACAGAGGATGTGTGTGAGGATGTAGAAGTGCACGGTCGATGCATTGACGTTCGGCATGAGTGCGACGATTGACAGATTTGTGTATGTGTGCGAATGAGACGGATTGGTTGAGCAGGAAAATTGAACGACTAACCGACCCTGACACCTAAAGTCACTCCGATCTTTATTGATGCATTGTATATTTGTACGAATTGAGCTTCTAAATCAGTAAATTATATAGAATTATAGTTGAACAGTCAGTCGTGGATTCAGCGAGGGGTGGGGAGTGTTTTGAGCACCAAAAACAGGTGGAATGAGCATCAAATTTATTTATATGTGAAATAAGAAAATAAATAATGTCATCTGAGAAAGTAACAAACAAATATTAGGTAGCTAGTATTATTATGAAAAAAACCTCATGATAAACAAGGCTCTTCATTTTTTTTGGAAGGGTTAGGGGCTAAGTGTTTTGGCAGACAGTGTTCAGAAATTTTGCCCTGAAAGCCATTTCAATAGAAGTTTTTCATATTCAATTTACACTAATCTGAACCAGATTATCTGCTTTGAATGGCTAAAAACGAACATTTCGTGCAGTTTCCAACACAGACCGTTTACTAGACGCTGTGAAACGACAATATTCTATGGTGTCTGGAAAATATCTGAAAGATTCAGCTGACAGATCACAGTATGAGCTAAGTAACATCGAAACACGCACGATCTGTGAGATTCTCAGAAACCTAGGTTCTGTAGAAATTTTCTAGACATGCGACGAAAAAGATTTGTCAGACACGATGAAAACATGATATGGTTAGCCCCCACCATATCATGGGCTTCGAGGATAAGAGAGTTGTTCGAACTTTTTTCTACACTTCTTTTATATACAAATCATTACTCTAATTAATTAGATTACTTATGAATTGTCATTGGATTAATGAATATGAGTAGAGCTTTTCATAATTTAATAGATAAGTACCTATGTACTGCGATCTTAATTCTTTTAAAGCTTAATTGATACTTTTTGTATTGTTCTGTACATTTAGTACTCTTATCAACTTTTCTTTGGTGCTCAAAACACATTTCTTTCATTGAGATTGGTCAAAAATACATTCAAAAGCAATAGATATACTGCTAATATATGCTTTATCTCTTTATGCATATTGAAACATATAATCAAATGTACATACAGTGTTCAAACTTTGAGCTTTTTCTTTATTCGTTTCTTTATTATTGTCATTAATTTATCTTTCAAATATTATGAACAATATCAATTGGTTTTTGCTCTCGTTGATCTATTATCTATGCCATATTAACAGGAAAAAATTCAAAACGAAAAAAAGAAGACAGCTCTGAAATCCTGATAGTGTTGATGGGGGTGAGGGTGTGGGCTTGAATATTGCATTCCTTTCATACACACGGATGCAGACACTCAACAACACCCTACTTCTTTCGTTCCACATTGAGAATGGATAAGTAACGTAACAGTGACGGAGGCATCAACATCCAACTTTTATATAGTATTTATCTTAGTGAAAGCGAGGAAAATAACTCATCAAACCATAATATTATGATTAAGTCTAAGTCTGAGAATTTTTCTTTTCAGCAACAAAGATGCGCAACTTTCAACAGTAATTTAATCGCTATCATGTTCAGCCATCTCACTGGAAATTGCTCGATCCCATGTTTGTATAAATTAGCCTGTCGGGATTCGAAAAAAGCAGTAAGGTCGGATTGTACCTCATCGAAGCCTTCTCATTGCTTGTCACAGAAATAGTTTTGAAGGGATCGAAACAAGTAATCGTTTGATATTGCAAGGTCTGGTGAGTATGCTCGGTGCTCAAGAACTTTCCATCCAAAACCTTCTAATATTATCCTCAGTCATCTGTGCAACATGTAGTCTTCCATTGTCATGCAGCAGCATGACGTTATTCCGAGTTCCAAGGATCCGTCACATTCGAAATAGAGCTTCTTGCAAGCACTGCAACTGTTGAGGGTCAAAGTCGGTGATAATAATTTCTATGGTTTCTAAGAGCTCGAAATAGATGACACCCTTAATATCCCATCAGATACACAAAATTATTCTCTCTGGGTGTAAATCTGCGTTAACATCCGGTAACGGTTTTGACCCTGATCGAGCGAGTGTTTTCTACGACGAATTTTAATGTAGCAGATCCATTCCTCATTTTCGGTAACTATTCATTTCAACAATGTGTACCACAGTTATGTCGAAACACCAGCGAAGCGCAGATTGATATTCGTTGAACCAAGTTACTTTTGGATAATTGCCATGAAACACTATCTCGGTGCTGATTGACCTTACCCAGAGCATGAATATAACGATTGATTGTCATGTGAGAGCATTTTACTTGCGTGGATTAACTTCGAGCAAAGTCTTCAATGCTTCATCATCAAGCTCCACAGGTCACCCTGAGTGACATTTATTCGTCAAGGTGGCATCTCCAAAGCGGAACTTGGCAAACCAAAGGTAATAGGTGGAATCATCGGCAGCTCTATTGCCGTACGCAGCACAAATATTCCGTGTTACTGCCGCTGCAGTTGAACTTCCATTAAACTAGTACAACACACAATGAAGAAGGTGACTTTTTTGTTCATCCATTTTATTTAAAACATGTAATCGCTATCTGCTCTCTTTATATTCTATCGTCTCAACTGGTTTCGAATTGACCTTGATTGACGTTTCCTTTTTCCAAAAAAAATTGAGCACGTGACTCCTCTTATCCGAGTTGAGACACAATATCAGCAAAAAAGGAAGCGATTTTTGCAACAGTGTTCAAATTTTGCAGAACGTATGATACAATCGAATACCATTGATTTCCATTCAGGTATATTTTCATAGATTTTTTTATTAAGAATATAAACATCTAGAAATTCAATTTTTTTCAATTCAAAATAAGACTTCGCTCTTTAGCTGATTAAAACGACATATGTACACATAAGATTTGATAAAGCAATTATTCAATATTAATATACTACGATGTTTATATGAAAGTTTTCGATTAAAAAAAAACTCTTCTATTAAGTGTGACAAAAGTTATAGTTACAAAAAGTCTTTTCCCCCCAAGATCATGTAGGACGCTGATCTTATTTTCAAGCAATCAGAAAAGAAACTTATTTCACGATTCATTCTCTAACTCAATAAATCAAGTTTATTTTCCATTCAAATCCACTGATATGTTACATCTATGAAAATGAATCTTTAGAAATTTTATTTGTAAACAGATAAAATTCATTTTTGC
>OENT01003045.1:0-15320 GCA_900239685.1 Rotaria macrura
CGTTTCAACTCTCTGAAATGAGAGAAAACGGAAATTTCAAAATGATCGGTTCTCAAACTCACAAAATTATAAGCAAATTAAACACTTTTTTTCAAATTCTCAATATTACCCAATTTGTACAGATGGTCTTGAACAGATCTCACTAACTTTTTCGTAATATCCAAGCTATTGTTTCGTCATTCAACGTAAAGTATCTGGCATACCGCTGTTATTTTGATTTTCGTCGATAATATATTTCATATAACGCTAGAATTCATGGCAGAATACATGCATTAGAATTCAAGTCAATTGGAAAGAGCACTAAATCAAACATTCAGAATATTGTGAACATATTCAGTCACTCCTTCGCACAAGGAACTGCGTGTATTCGTGGCTTCTTTTCATAATTATAAATCATGTTATTGAAGTCGTCAATTTTTTCTAATAATCTAAATCGACATTCATTAATAGCATCGTTTCCCCATAAGACTCATCTAGATTTTATTTCGGTTAGTTTAACTATAACACACTTTTCCTCATAACCAAAGCCTTGTTCCAGTACATTGAGGTCGTATCTCAAGTGTCTCAGTCGGATTTTTCTATTGGTATTCGATCTCTTTTAACCAACAGGATGATTCCAATCTTTCATAGACATAAATATGTACTGCTCGACTTCTTACATCACATAAGAGGCCAATATTCAATGGCTGAGCATAGTGATCAGCATCGTTATCAACTATGCTGAGCCTCGGATGAGATAATGTTTGCAGCACTCTGCATCTTTTTTTGTGATTGACAATGATTGAATCAATTGTATGTATCATGTGCAGCGTTTTTCAAGCCATTTTTTGTTCAGAGTCACCATAAAAGTGATAGCGGCAAATGATTTTTCAAAGCTCGTTGGTTTTTTCACTTCTATGCAATAGATTGTTCGAAACATGCTCATGGATATGAATTGGTATAATTCCCATAGTATAGGATAGGTTTGTGTTCAGAGAAGTCACCCTTGAATTTTCGATGTAGTCGTCTCTTTCTTGTTTACGTAATGATCAATTCTGGTGCCCATTTTCTGATAAGTTAAGCGTACCAGCAAGTGATCATGATCTTTTACCAAGGCTGTGCTTCGCATTTTTCAAAAACGATTGCTAAGGAAATATTGATGGTGTGAAGAGAACTTCTGGTTGACAAATAAAGCAGCTAAATTAACTTTGGAATACCAACTGTATGAGAACTTCCAATCGTTCCATATTTCTTACTCTAATAGCTCTTTTTACGAGTATGTGTGAAATACTTATGTTTTCTAAACAGAGAATCGAATATAACAACGCGAATCACACAAGGAAAAATGACTAAAGTGGTTTGTGTTTATGTACAACGATTACAATGAAAAACCGTGTGGCGGTCAAACCTTTTAATCTTCTTAGCATTTTTGACAGTCAAAAATGTGGAAAGTGAAATTGACAAAACAAAGTAATTTTTCTGGTATCTGTTTTGAATAAATTTATTCATGGTTGTATTAAAATACCAAAGCAATGTCGTTTACGGATCAGCAGATACTGAATATACCCGGATGCAAACTTAGCATTGTCATTTGGGTGACTGCAAAGATGAAAGATTTGTTTTTTGAGCAATTTTTATTTGATATGGACGCTATGATTAGTGATGAATCAAAAAGGATTCATAAGAAGTGAAATATCGCGAAAGAAAACGTGAGGTCACGGAAGCGTGACGAAACAGGCTAAATAATCGTGACAGAGATATAGTTTCGCATGTTTTAGGTCATTTTCAAGGGGGTTTCCGTAAAATTTCGTAACTTAAGAAATAATAAAGCGTTGAGCGCCCCATCACGACGTAAAATATGAAGTTACCCTTCAGAAAGCAATCAATCTGGATTTATCAACACGATTTTGCATGTTATCAACAGCCGCTGTCATATTAGTCTCCTGCTGGTTTTCAAAGAATTCTTAACTTCAAAAGTTACACTTTTTATAAATCAGATTGTGGATAGTTTTTCGTATAAGTATAGTTTGGATGAGAAAATAATACAGATCAATGCCTTTGTTGGCTCAGTCATTTGGACGCAAGTGTTCATCATTTAAAGCAGTAACCTCAGTGATCTTGAGTCTTCTTCGACTGCTGAATTGTAACAGTATTTAATAAATCAATAGAATACAGCTAGACACGTTTCTGTCTCCAAAGAATGACTTCTAAAAAAGACTCTTAAAAGAATGAAAACTAGTGTAATATTCATACAGGGAAATTTTCAAATTTCTTGTAGACGGCCACAAGGAGATGTGATGATTGTGTTTGATATGACGAGTTGAATGGTTCATCAAATTTGATAATAAAGGAGTTCAGTAGATTGGCGTAATTTTGTCTTTCAGACTCTAAGACGCCAGACGTATCTAACACACTGTTCATTACTTATATTTAGATCTGCAGCACGTGCTGAACGGATGGATTCTAGTAATTCCTGAAGTACTAGAGATTGGAAGCGGAATCTAGACCGTTGCTTTGTGTTCATAGCTCCAGGCTATGTGACCATATTCACTTGAAGAACTTTTTCGACCTTTTGAAATATGACAAAAGCATTGAATTTCAAAACTTCAAGGAGAACATGCCATCATAAGTCATTTCTTGTGAGTGATTCTTACTTTTTTCTCTTACTAACTACCTTTCTCATCGGGTGCTTTGAATAAAATGAAGTATTTTTATATTGTTTTCCTTATTGAGATGACCAATTTTTCTAGAAAACAGGGAATACAAAATTGCTTTGTAGAAACCACTCTTGTCTTGAATTCTCACTCCAATAGGGTTATCTCTTTCTGTCTAGATTGATATTGCTGGTTGCTATGATATTATTCGATCACGACGAAGTCTTCCAATATGGTTGTTGGATTGATGATCAACTCAACCATTGACGTTATCTTTCTCTGCATATACGTGTTTGAGAACTGTTTGGTCAAATCAAGATATGCATTTTTCATAAGATCTTCGTTTCATATAATTTTTAAGTCGCTGATACCATTTTAGAAATTCATTTACTATAATATTTATTACAATTTCATAGATAATCTCCTTGCCGCTAATATTTTTCGTTCAAAGTAAGCATCAGTTCATTCTGTATCGATACTAAGTGAGACAATTCCTAATTTCAGTTAATTTTTCTCGAAATTCTCGAATCAAAACAAATAATTGTTGCGGATTGCCAGGTGTGTTTCATTCCTTGTCTCACATTAGATTTCCGAACAAATCAGTCGAAAACGACAAATAACATACGAAACGACTACAATCTCTTTGGAAAGGATTTGATCTTTTTTTCGATAAAGATTCATATGTTGAGAGATTCGTCATCAGCACTTCTTGGGGTTCTTTATTTTGTGTGAAAAAATTATTCAGAATATGCATCAAGCGAATGATCAGGTTTCGCTTGAAGATATTGATAAAGCATACAGAATAAGTTCTTCAACTTCACAAACATTTTTTCTTTAGAGTTTTTCGAAGTCTTCAAAATCTATTTTACTGCACGATTTATTAATAGTAGCCAGAGAGACTTATTTGGATTAATTCCGCGGAGGACCTGCTCCATATACTTTTTTGTCGTCACCTTTATTTTGTTGATATAAAGTGAATGAGATGAATATTATCATAATTCCATGCTTCTCCTCATTGAATTAAATTTATTCTATAGAGCGTTGCATTGTGGGTTCAATAATACTGCAGTCTTTATACGGCTCTTTTACTAACAACTACGCCGATAATATGTCTATAAAATTTTCTGAACAATCATACGGATTATTTCTAGAGAAAATAGAGCGTGCACTGATATATGATGACTCTGGGTGAGAATTTTCCATTACTTGCCAATTACTTGGTAACGTGGCGATAACTTCCTTCCCCATGTATGACAGAATTTCAATGTTGTTAGCTATCAATTTTATAGGTCCCATATTCAATTGAATGCGCAGAATATCTTTCAGAATTGTTCGTTGTAGCTCCAACCCAGGGTCGCACCCGCTTTCATAAAAGTAGCAAGAGGTGTTGATGAACAACTTTCAATAAATACAATAGTCGAAGGTGGTCACTTATCTCATATTTGAAGCGATCATTTTACTTCATTTACGTAACTTTTAAATTAAAAATCTAAAAAATCCCAAACCGTTGCTGCCAATTGATCGTAGACGAGATTAGCGGTAGCAAGATAACTCAAAACTGATGTTGACATGATTGATATCTGTGATATATTTCATTGAGATTATGGGAGTCTAAGTAATCTAAGTATTCCACACAGCTTCGTATCAATATCTATGTCAATGATCATATTCACCTAACATGGATGTGTACAGTGACGAAGCGTTAAGAAATAAAAACGTGTTAACATGTTAGATTAATCGTTTTCTTAAAACCCGATTTAGCACTCAGTTCAACTCGTCATCCTTCATGACTCTCAATGGTTCATCACTGACTGCATTGCAGGCTTTCTCACAGAGGGTGTGTAGGTGTGAGTAGGCATAAAAGTAAGCTTCTCAGGTGCCAAGCCACCCAAACTCAGCCAAAATAGATGTGGGTCATTTTATAGACTATAACTGATCAAACGAACCAATTGGCAATCTCAATGGAAAGCATGCTTGTACCGATGCAGTCTAGCAGTCGAAACTTAAAAGTCAACAACGATCGCTGATATTCTACCCATTGCAATTGCTTGTAAATACTATTTGGCAACTTAAATTTGAGTACAATTCTTTATTGTTGAATTATTGCGGGTCATTTGATATGGATCAAACAAGTCGGCATGCATGAATTGCATTAGCTGTTCATAGCAATTTCGGATTCACTACACTCTAAAAAAATCGGTATTTGTTACTATCGGAAACTCTTTTAGGGTTTTCGAGTCATTCGGAAACTTTTCTTGAGCGTTTCCGAGCTTTCGGAAACGTTTAACGAGTTTCCGATGGTAGCAAATACCGAATGTTTTTTAGAGTGTAGTATAGTCAGGCTGATATCCATTCATTTGGCCGTGACTGTACTTGGTGCATGCATAATAACCAGATATGCACGATGATAGTCGAAATGGTACCCCTGAAATTCAACTTGCAACCAGAATAAAAGCACTCATTATATGAAAACAAAAGCACGTGATCCGAATATTGCGACAAGTTGATAATGCCTTCAAGCAATAATTGTGTCGAGAGTTCATCAGTTTCGTCCTCTTATTGTAGATTTTCTATGTACGCTTCAGACTGTACTAACGGAGCAGTGCATACCTCCATTTAATATCTTCTCTTTCTCCATTCTGATCTGTGTTTTTATGGTCTAGCGTGAATGTCTTTAATTTTTCTTCATATTTAATTTACTCTCTTCTCTGCTCTTGATGCCTTGGGCAAAGATGCCACTGTAAATTTTCTGTATATGTACAAGCAACCTGGCCAAACGTTCCACATACGACTGTAAATTATGTACCGGGTTCTCTTGATATATTCAAGAAAGGGAACAGTCAACCGAAATCATAAAACTTTCCAACTGATTGTACCTGATCGCGATTCAAAATCCGAAGATGAATTTTCAGAATCACTTTTTCATAGGCTGAATTCGAACAATGAGTATGCTCTCTAAAAAAAACTGTATCCCATAAAACCCGGAGAGGGTTTCCGAGACATGATTTCCGAGACTTCGAGAACCAAGAAACGAAGTGAAAAATTCCTTCGCATGCCAACCTCGGAAACGGATTAAAGGTTTCCGACGTTGCATTGTTCCGAATCCGAAATGATAACCACCGGATCGCTATAAACCAGGTCGATCGTTTTGCACACCGGACCCTGCCAGAGCAGATATAAAAGATCCGGGTAAGTTACTGTATCCTGCAGGAACACTAGGATAATCGCTGGAACTTAGCAGCAGCACTCAGTTCGGAAACTTTACCTAAGTTTTTCCAATGATTTCCACAGACTCTTGCATAAAACAAAGCAAGTTGGTAGAACTCAGTAAAAAAACTTGGCAGTGCTGTAGGCATGGGAACTACTTCCGATTTGCCACCGATTTCACGTGCTTTTCTACAGTATACGATCACTCTACCACATATTTTCTACCAATTCCTGCAACCTCAGGTTCATGAAACCACCGACTTGGAGTGTTGAATCTAAACAGAAATGAAACAGTTGATCAGCTTTTAACTCTTGAAATAGAACTCACAATTATAATTTCTTCATCCAATGTAAGATCTAAATAAAAATAAAACAGTTGATTGGTCTTCAACTTTTCACGCAGAACTCACCATAATTCTTAGTTCATCTGTCGTTGGATCTAAATAGAAATGAAACAATTTATCAGTTTTCAACAATTCAAGTCGCACTCACTATTATTCTTAGTTTAACTGCTGTTGGATCTAAATAAAAGTAAAACAGTTGATGAGCTTGAAACTACTAAAATCGAACTCGCCATTATTATTTCTTCGTCTTCTGTTGGATCCAAAAAGAAATGAAACAGTTGATCAGCTTTTAACTATTGAGATCGAACTCACCATTATTCTTAGTTCATCAGCTGTTCGATCTAAATAGAAATAAAACAGTTGATAAGATTTCAGCTTTAAAAATCGAACTCACCATTATAATTTCTTCATCTAATTTTTGAACTAAATACAAATTGAACAGTTGACCAGCTTGAAAGTATTAAAATCGAACTCACCATTGTTTATTCATCATTATATCTAGGAACTACGACCCAACTAAAAGAAACAATTATTTTCTCTAGGACTGATATAACAATTCACTTCATGAGACAGAAGTATTAAGTGAAAATAGTGATATAGATATAACCGGTCTTATGATTCATACCATGAGAAGTGGCACATATTTTTCCAGAATACCAAAAACACAAAAAACGCGTTTAGGATTCTTTTAACTAAGCGCATCATTCAATAATGCCTTACGAAAAAAGTAAATCATCAACATTTGCCCAATTTCCAATATTATCCTATTCCACCCATCTGAATACTACCCCTTTATAAAATATTAGTATTTGCTCAACGGACTGATTAAACAAGCCCCTTTACAACAACTTATGTTTTAACGACAAGAAAAAGCTCATACGAAGACGTGCGTTTCTAACCGATACGACTTCAGTTGGAAAAAAGGATAATGCATTCGAATTCCTGGACCTCGATAACCTATTGCAAAGTTCCATCAGAATGGAGAAAGGAGTTAAGATGAAAAGTTTTCCTTTTCAGCAATTGAATTACTGATTGTCCAGCTTTCTAACCAATGGAAGCTCGGATGGAAAAAGTAATAGCGGATTCGAATTTTCTTCCGTGCTGTGGTGTTATTATTTTGATCACAAGATGGAAAGGTATTAAAAAAGCTAGCTTTTGATGTAGTTTCGTGGTCATCAGGTATATTGCTTAGTGGATTTTAGTTCCTTTGGCAGGTTTCACTGTTCAGGAATAATTCATCAGCTTTCCGCTTTTTAAATGGAACTCACCAGTGTTATTTATTCATCGTTCTTTAAATTGCATCTCAGGATGTATGGGGAAAGAGGAGCTTTTTATGTGATTTCTTTATCCTTCTGTCATTATATTTCTCCAGGAATCAGACAATGATATGCATAACTCCAGTGCAGAATTTCTTGAGTCGAATCCAGTATAAGTCTTAATAACTCTCATGGCCCTGTATAGTTTCCGTCAATTTGAAATTGAATGGATGAAGACAGAATCACATAAGTGTTTCGCTATGAATATTTATGTGTCCAAAATCTTATTTTATCTTTTATCATGAATAATCCAAAATTGAGACTTATGAATTTTAAGATTGAATAATATGATTTCAAAAGTATGGGGTCCTTTCAGGTTTCGAAAAAGGGATGAATAAGTGAGTGACCCATAATTAAGCTAGTTATAAACACTAAAAAGCAATTTCAATTGAACTAATGATACCTAAAAATGGGCGGAAATGAAGATTTGGAAAGAAAATTCGAACGCCTAAAACGTGCTTGTGAGATCATTTGCACACTTATTATGGGCTGTTTTGTGAAATATTCAAGTGTTTTACAACTGTGGAAACCTTTAACAGATTCAGGAACACATGGAAACCGATCTCGGTATTCTAGTATACTTTTTCGACACTCAGTACGCTCGGAAACGTAAAAGGTTTCCGATGAAAGACTTCAGAAACCGGAAAGGTATTCTCCCAAACCCATTCGGATCCTAGCTCAGTTTTTCTGGTAATATTGGTTTCCTACAGTACCCTAACGGTTTCCGAGGACAAGATTTGGTTTCCGACAATAAGAAAATGGTATTCCAGAAAACCTCAAAGGCATTGAATTCTGTATTATAGGGATCCCAGGATTTCCGAGACCTCGGAAACCTAAAAGGTATATTTGAAAACGTTTGAAAATCTCGCAAACCCTCTCCCAAACCTCACCAGGTTTCCGAAAGGGTTTCCGAACCGGTTTGGGTTCTTTAGGAAACGGACTTTTTTAGAAAGTACTCCGAACAACTATTTAAGGTTCGTCAACTTCCCAAATCTGCGGCTAAAAACCACTTTCCACTAGGATACAGGAAAGCATATACTCCCTGTTAGATCTCTGACTGTGAAGCTCTGCGACAAGAATATCCAAAAACCGGCGACCCAGCAACAAGCAAAGAACTCCTAGAATCTGTAAATACAGGAAGGCGACAGCGGTGGATAGAAATGATAGAGAGATTGAACTTTACTCATTCAAGCCGACAAGCATGGAAGTTACTTCGCAACTTGGGTGGCAGTAAACCTGAACAACGTCGACAGCCGAAAGTTACAGCAGACTCCATCGCCGCTCAAGTCGCCCGTAACTCCAAATTCCCAAAAGATGCTGTTCACAAGCAAAGAATAAAAAAGGAGCTGCGAAAATCCCGCTGCAATCTCCCGGTATTTTCTCCCCTTGCAACGCCATTCACCATACATGAGGTAAGAAAGGCAATTTCTGCTATGAAACCTAGGAAAGCAGTGAACCTGGACGGAATTTATCCTGAATTCTTGATGAATATGGAAAAACAAGCTCGTCAGTGGCTTGCTCGGTGCATTAAGACAATCAACAAAACACGTGAAATCCCCGAATTATGGCGGTAATCTAATATCATTGCTATTCTCAAGCCCGACAAGCCCGCAAACGATCCGAAAAGTTATCGGCCAAAATCCCTACTTTGTACTACTTTCAAACTGATGGAGCTGATGCTACTCACGCATTTAATTCCCATCTTTGAAGTTGCCATACCCAGAGAATAGGTTAGCTTCCGATCAAGCCGTAATACCTGTGATCCAGTTCTTGCGCCAACCATGAACATCGAAGTCAGCTACCAACGAGGCCTAAAAACTGGAGCAGTTTTTATCGATCTTACCTCTGCCTACGACACAGTCTGGTGAGATGGTTTACTCTTAAAACTGGCCCGAATCGTACACTGCAAAACGGCACTGCAACTCATAGCCAACATCCTGACGAATCGCACCTTTCGCGTCCACATAGGAGAGCAGGTCAGTCGATCCTGACGTTTAAACAACGGCCTTCCTCAAGGATCAGTACTTGCACCATGTCTCT
Source organism: Rotaria macrura (assembly GCA_900239685.1). Classification (NCBI taxonomy): domain Eukaryota; kingdom Metazoa; phylum Rotifera; class Eurotatoria; order Philodinida; family Philodinidae; genus Rotaria; species Rotaria macrura. Next base: position 9,541 of record OENT01003045.1, read on the forward strand.
TCAACATCTATATCAGTGGCATACCTGCAACCACCTCACGTAAATTTGCGTACGCTGATGATCTTGCTATTGCTGCACAAGCTGCGAACCAAAGTCAAATTGAACAAACCCTAACCAGCGATTGACATAAGCTAGAGACATATTTCAAGTCGTGGCGACTACGCCCTAATCCCCAGAAAACGGTTACCGCCCCTTTCACCTGAATAACCGCTTCACGGCGACGCTTTTATCAGTCACACTTTGCGGAAACGTAAAGAAACACGACCCTACGCTAAAATACCTTGAGGTCACTCTCGACAGACGCCTTACATTCCGAGAACGCACAGCAAATACAAGCGCTAAAGTTAAATAGTGAGTCAGTGTTATACAGAAACTTGCTGGAACTCGCTGGGGAGTGCACGTCCCACTCATACGCACAACCACACTCTCACTAGTCTACTCCGTGACTGAATACTGCGCTCCAGCGTGGAGCCGTTCCACTCACACTAAGAAGCTTGATATCCAACTTAACTCAACAATGAGGATCATAACAGGCGCAATGAAATCAACTCCAACACCATGGCTGCTTGTTCTATCTAATATTGCACTTCCACATATAAGGAGAGTGACTGCTCTACAAAGAGAGTATGCAAAAATTTTGAATAACCCAGACCTTCTAATCCATGAAGACCTCGACTGTCTACCCCAAATCCGTCTAAAATCTCACAAACCGTTCTGGCTAAAGGCTTAGAATGCTGACTTCAATATGAAAGCTGGAGGAAAATGGCGAGCGGAATGGTTAAATACCCAGCTAATAAACAAAGATCTTATCACCGACCCAACCCAACAACCACCCTGTTTCTCGCTACCCCGTAAGCCATCGGTGAAAGTTAACCGAATCAGGTCATCCCATGATTGGTGTGCCTATCTGTTATACAAATGGAAAATGAAAGATAAGGCCACATGCGAGTGTGGAGACGAGCAGACAATAACGCATATAGTCGATAGCTGTCCGTTAAGACTCCTCAATGGAGGCATCGTTGCAATCCATCATCTAACATCCGAAGCTTTGACATGGCTAACACATCCGGATATTGACCTCTAATAGTTGTTATTTTTATTTTTATTTCTCTTTTTGTTTCTTATTACTTAGTTGCTAGATGTTTGTAGTGTAGTGTGTTGTTGTTCCTTTAGTATGTTGCTTACTGTTTGCAACGTGTCATACGAAAGAAGAAGATTAGAACATCTTTCCAACTATTGTCCATTCCAAAGTGCTGTGTAAGAGATACAGTAGGAAGGTTTCTGAAAATTCATCTGCATATTTCTTCTTTGTTTGAGAGATTTTATCCGCAACATCTTCACTGATCCATTTTTACAACTCAATTCGAAGAATGTTTGATAAGCACCGTCGGAATGACCCTCGAAAAGATAAAACAGCCTTAAATTAAATATGCAATCCATTCAATTATCTAAAAGTGTTATGATGTAGTGGATACGATGCCAATCATATGCCACCACAATTTCAGATTTCGATTTTACAATGTTTGACTGGAGTTGGATATAGCATTCATAGACTTCAACTTCGCTTAGATTTCTACACTTCCACACAAACTGTAGATTATCGGTAACGCAACAGTCAGACTCCTACCAAAGTACTGTATTGCATATCCTGACTTTGTCACGTCTTTTCCACAATATAGTATTTAACTTCTCCAAGTATGCAAACGAGTTTAACATTTTGATAGGATCTCATCAAAAGTTGGTTTTTGTTCGCAGTTTTGACCTAATCCTATTAAGCCCTCAATTGCTTTTGGATATTCAACGAATTTTGATAGCACTGAGGGATAGAAAAAATAAAACTAAGTTAATGCAGCGCAAAAATTTGATCGAATCTGACCAACTTCGTTACTGAATATTTACAATTTATGTTTGTGGATTGAAAAATACAAACTATGTTAATCCAGTCAAATCTAATAACTGGGTTGTGTATGAAATGAACTTTTTCATATCTAAACTGTACGGTTCATCATGTTCTTGCGTTCGTGACAATTAGAACTGTCACAGTTCGCGACCTAAGAACTGAGAAGCGGTATCAGTTACCAATTTGTTTTAGGTACGTGGATACCATAGATAGTTCTATTTAAAAGAACTGCAATACTTTGGTACCCAGTTCTCTGAGCAAGTACCAGCTCTTAGAACTGTAAAATTTCATAACCTAGTGACATTGAATTTCGAAAAGCAGAGAAAAATTACGGGTTGTTCTTCTTTTCTGAACAGAAACATAAAAGCTATTAACTATGTACTGAAACTTGACTAATATGGGATTATCGATTCATTTAGCACTCGATTTCTGCGAGAAGAAAGAATCTGGACATATGTCTGTTTTCATCAAGTATTTGATTTGCAAAAATCTTCTTCGTTTACCTCTCTTGTACGTATCACACAGGTGTTAATCACATTAATAAAATGAGTCCAGTTCGCAGTTTTGTGACAAAATCAATGTTAGAAATCTAATTAGGATTAGTGCTCCATGATTTAGTTCTTTGAAATGCCCTTCAAAAAAACTGTGAGTTCAGTCAATCTCGAAGACAGTAATGACCAATTGTTCGCATGAATTGCTATTTCTGATAAGTTCAGATGCATAAATATACAATAAAGATCTTCAATGAATGTTGTAACGCTGAATTGTCAAAAACTATTTTTGCAGCAATACTCACGACTTTTGGTCCCCCATCGACCGTCGGATACGTACAAGAGTTGCTTATCAACGAGTAAAGGAACTGAGTGAGGGGCTACCAGGACTTAGTTTTTCAGGGCTTAATTTTTCTGCAGGATTCATACTTTTATTTAGGAATTATTATTTAAGATCATACTTCAAAACACACACAGATATACTAGTATCCATACCCTCACCAAATGTATCCACAGTCAAATACTTCTACGTTTACTATATGATAGGCATATGCAGTTCACTCTCACGCTCATATGAGTCTAAGAGATGTACACAGCTACTTTATGAGCCAAGAAGGCGATCATCAATGGACCTTCGAAATGATTCACTATCGAAGTGGTAACCCTATAACTCGGCATAAAATTGGAATAAAAGAAGCCAGCATGTAAAAAGCTACATAATCTGAATATTTCAGCTAGCTTTCTGGTGTCCTGATATGCCTATGTTGGTGAGGGCTCAGCAGTACCATCTTCTTATTGTAGATTGTCAAGGTGTATTTCAGACTGTCCCCAACGAAGCAGCACGTGTTTCCATTCTACATTTTCCCCTCTTCTCTAAGTTTGTGTGATGAAGTACATAGATGGAACTGATACCAATTATTGGCCCATCTAGTCTAGTACCGACTAGCACTTTGAACCGATCGGTATACTAGTATGTACCACGTCTGCCAGTTCATCGGTTTGAAACCGTTCCGAAATTGTTTTAAATGGTTGCTTTTGTAAAATATGTTTCTTATTAACGCTTTCAGAAAGGAGTACAACCGAATAAAAGATCCCATAACTTGAGCAGCATACAAAGCAAACTTAGCATAAAATAAGTCCGGATCTTCTATTTTAAAAAAGGAAGAGTTTCTGTGCAAGAAAGAGTATTGATTTAAAAATTTATGTTGTGATAATGACTGAGACGTTTGTCATCAATAGACTAACTTTAAGGAGTAAATTGGAAAACTGATTTTCACAAGTTTAAATGAAAAATTCTTCTGTTATATAAATATTACACCTGTAAATAGAATCACATATTGAATTAAGTCATATAATAGTTAATTGGGAGCCTCCCCACATCAGAAAATCGATTTTGAGATAGGCACATATACTCGAAGCCCGAAGTATCCCATTTCTGATTCTGTACGATTTGTTGCACTTTGGATGGTTCTCTGGAGGCAGTAGTAGAAGTAAAATAGTTTTTCAGCTATTTCCCTAAGTTGCCAAAAAGTGGCAGACGTCAGCGCGATTGTAAACGATTCCTTATGACAAATACATATACTTTCTGTTAATTTAATAATTTAGAGCAATGGGCAGATTTTAAGAAGCAGATTTTTTGAAATCTTTTCTACGAAAAAGAGATTGGGAGTAATTTTCAATGCTAGCTTAGATTCATTTTTGTTCGTTTCAAACATGTATGGGTTGTTTTTAATTGTGCATCCACTGAAAACAAAATTAGATTGTAGTCTCGCAGGTACTAAGGGAAAAAACCAGTAATTCATTGTTTAGTAAGCAAATAAATCGATGAAAGTTTCTAATGAAATAAACAGTATGTGGTTGTTTAAAAGAATCATTATTCTTAATATCTGTGATGAAAATCGATCAAAATGAAACTAAATTATGAAGGACACTTTCAAACTTTCACCACCATCTCNTTGTTTAATTCAATTATGGCGTTTTAAAAGAGAACTTCGTACTGATTTCAAATATATTTATAGAACACTGACTGATTTTGTCACAATCACACCTGTTTACTAGCTTACATATTTGTTGGATTGTTGTCTCAAAATCACTTGATTGGCGAGTTAGAAACCGATTTCTCTGACTGCAGAAGAGGTAGCAAGCTGCCGTTTGTTTTAAATGAAACAAGAAAAATTTGTTTAAAAATGTCTGTACCGTTTTTTAAGATTTCGATTAACTTTTCAAGAAGACTGGATAAGACTGATGTCAAAAACAGCTAAATTCTGAGTTATTCGAGAAAAATGTCTGAAAAATCGGAACAAAATAGAATCTCAAAACCAATCGCATTTAGATTTATAAGCTTAGATCTTCTCTATTTTTTAAAACAAACGGCTACTCTCTACCTCTCCTTCAGCCCGAGACATTGGCACCTTATGAGGAGCATCATTTTGGGGACTGATTTGTCAATAACTTGTTAAAAAAGAAATCTTGAATTAACAATATGCAAAAACGAAGTTAACACAACAAGATGCATATTCCCTGAACCTTTCAGCTAAATCGGCCCACGAACAGAGGAAATAGATTCCTGAAGGCGAGAGGCTTCCTCTTAACAAGTTTCTCAGTAGGACTGGAAATGTATTGCGCTTTCCCATATCATCGTTGAGATAAGTGAAGTTAATAAATACGTTAAAAATCTACTGTGATCATTGTTCTTATATTTTTCCGATTCTTTTCTGACTGAAAAAGCCAGTAACGGTGCTAATCCATTGGTAATCACCATAAGTTCTTCATAACTTGACTGGTTTCAACGTTACGATAACCATTGCATTCCTATTCCTGCCGTATACAATAACTAGGTAACTCGTGGGAGTTCATGCAATACACTATTTCATTTTGGCAAGTGATCTACTACTTGTAGGCTGGTAGATCAAATGTAGACAGGTTTCTACTGGTAGACCGACCAGTCCGGTATCGGTGCCGATTGTCAAATAATGAGGCTAGTTTCACCAACTACACATGAATAATCAATTATGACATTTGTTTTATTCCACTCATCTTCATTAATAAAGTTATTACACTTTCATTGAAACTTGTGAGCAACTATCGACGTCAAGCGCAAAGTCTGTCAGGTACTTTTTAACATTCACTCAATCACTCATACTAACCGAAATATCCAGTTTTACTCCATATGATGACTACAATGGCTGCCAGTAGACTCCGTATTATCCAATGCACATGCTGAAGTAAGAGTAGCCTGTTTCAAAAATTAAGCACTAATCATGAACAGCCACAGTGAAAAGTTACGACTGTGATTTGAGTTAATAAGCAAAAGTTTTCATGTAGTGACTTATCTGATTCATTGTTTATGTATGTTAGCTTTATATGTGACCCATAGAGAAAGGAATTGA
>OENT01003047.1:0-15268 GCA_900239685.1 Rotaria macrura
GGATTAGCATTTCAAGTGCAAAACCATAGACTAGTTTAAGGAGCTAAAAGAAAGTTTGCTTGAAAAGTTGCGAAACCCTACCTTTTTTCTGAACTTAGAAAAGTTTTGTAGAATTACTACGAAACGATTTTCCCTTTACCGAACCTAAAACCGTTGAGATCAAATATACTGAACGGCTGAAAATCGGTATTAAACCTATTTTTTTAGAGTGTAAATACAAAGCTTGATCAGAATGTCACACACATGCCGCACTTTTTCATTACGAAAACGATTTCGCTGAAATAGATAAAACTAGATCGTTCTTTGATTGAACCAGTTCAAAATTGCTTTTTAGCTTAGAAGATAGGTCAAAATTAATTTTAATCAATTTAAAGTTACAAAATATCGGGGTAAAGTAAATTTTTCAGTTTTTGTACAGGAAGAATGTATCCAGAAGTTGATCTGATATTAAAAGTTTTCAAAAAACTAGTGTTTTGTGTTATAGTACAGCGGCGATCGCTGAAAATCTTTAACTTATTTTACGTTTCGGTGGCGGAGCGAGAGAAACCGTGAGCGCCAGTAGTGGTGGGCTCCCAGCCGATGCGGCTTACGCCTCTACTGGCGAATATATTATTTATATTCTGATTCAGCATCCCGATTTGTATCCGAATATATCCAAAAATAATCAAAAACCCAAAACTGCTCGAGTTTTGCATTAGCTTCAACTTATAAAGATCATTCAATTCTAACCATCTAAAAAAGAAGAAAAATTAACTCAAATTCTTTTTGGATATCGTTGAGTTTCCAAGGATCTGTAGAGTTTTTCTGATTCTACCTAGAGGGTTCCCACGTTGCACTAGTTCGTTTTGATCTTTCAAAGATCTTCCTCTTTTTTCTGTAAGCCTATGAGTTAAACAATGCCTGACAATTCCCTATATTATTGAGGAAACTCAAATCATTTTAAACAATCACTTGAAATCAATTGCATACTTGTTGTGAATTCGATATGTATATTGATAACTGTCAAAGATAGTTGACTGAATAATTGATCACTGGCACATAGTAGACTTTGCCACTCAGGAAAAGTTGTCAATTTCTATATAATTGTTAGATGACTCTAGTAATAGTCAAAGTAAAAGACCGTTTGATTTAGATTGCTTCGAACCAACAAATTTCGAAGAAAATAGACGAATCCTTATAAAAAATTCAAATGAATTTCATTTTTCTGGTGACAAACTTTCTACCATTTTCAATGAGCATAAATGCATTCATCAACAAGTTAGTGAGGCAGCTGCTAATGATAATGGACAGAAATTAGCAGTCATTCTTGGTCATCAGTCATTAGCATATTTCGAGTTTCTTCATTATACACAACAGCTTTCGTTGAATTTGATCGAAAGTTATGAAATACAACCTAAGGAAGCCATTTGTCTTTGCGTTGAACGATCAATCGAGATGGTAATCGGTATGATTTCGATTATGATGTGTGGAGCAGTGTATTGTGCTTTAAATCCGAGCGACCCAGCAGAGCGCCTTTTATCATTGGTTAATCAAGTTCGTTCAAGAATGGTGCTCATTCATGATCTAACAAAAGTGACAATTTTTTCTGCGAAAAATAACTTGTATGTAGTTGATATTAGAAGTCAAGCAAACTGGAAACAATTGAGTGAATATGATTTAAATTTGCTTTCAAACGTTTCGGTAGACGCAAACGATATTTCCAATTTGATGTTCACCAGTGGATCAACCGGTATACCAAAGTCCGTAAGTATTTCATATGACTAAATTTGAATGACAGAATTAGGAAAACCAAGTAGGAAAACACTGGTCGCAATTAAAGCAAGCATTCCCAATTTTTCACAATCATTTCAAATCATTGAGAACCAAGATATCACTAACGTCGAAATAGAAAAAGCTACACCACTTTTTCCACAGTATTCATTTTAGAACGTTTTCTTAATGTTATATCACTGAAAAAGCTGTTAACGCAATCTCAGTCTGATTAAAATATGCAACATGATATAGCCATTGTTCGTAATCTCATAAAACCTGGTCTTTTTTTAAATCTATATTGGACGTATTTCGTCATAATTGTTTACTTTACAGCATTGTACTTCAATAAGGAAATATTTCATGTATATTTCAATTCAATGCTAATTATACATAACCTCTGATAATCCCTTGAAACTGGCTGGTACGGGTTGGGATGAACTCTTAAGTCTCTCTGTCACGGTCTGTGGGCGTTGGTATGGGTGTGGAAGGGAGATGGATGGAAATTGCTACACATATATCTCTCTAAAACAACGTCCGCTTCCAAGTGTATCTCCAAAAGAGTTTCCGAAGTTTGAAAACTCTCAAAAGATTTTTAAAACATGAAAAATAGGTTTCTGAGTTCCGAAAACCTTTAAAGCGTTTCTGATAGTAACGACTGTGAAAGGTTTCCGACACTCGGGTATGGATGTGCGTATGTGTGAATTTGGGTTTCGACATAGCTAATACTAAAATAATGAACCGTGTCACATATCCAAGATTTTGGAGGAATGCACACTCCTCACACGGGAGATGCCGCATCTCTCATGGAGGACGTTACGCCCACACGCGAGAGATACGGCCATCTGACATTGGAGATGCATAATCTCCCTTAGATATGCACATCCCGCGTAAGATATTACTTCTCTCACCGAAGATGCGGCATTTGTCTCGGGAGAAGTTAGCACTTCTCCAAAATCTTGGATATGTGACACTGCTAGTTTTCAAACAGTCGAAACATGTAACGAAATCTGATATAACATCAAGACAACCATCAGTACGAACTTTTTTAGGAAACCCAAACTTATTCTGAACGGAAGATCTAATAAGTAGTGATAAATTTTGTGCGACAATACATTGTTTCGTATCAATGGACATTTTTAACAATTTCTCAATCCGATGCTTTTAATAATGTTCTTTTTCCAAATCGCTAGAACATTGAAAACAAAAATGGTCACATTACAGAAACTAAAAAGGTTCCGTGGAAGCTACGAAACCTAAAACGGTTCCAAATTCGTTGCGAAAATCGGAACCCTTTCAAAGGTTTCGGGCAAAAGTACGAAACCCATGAAAAAGATTCCTAGGCGTTTGGTAAGCCTTTTTGATGGTTTCGAATCAATGTACGAAACCTTTTAAGAGGTTCTGAATTTTGCAACGAATTTGAAACCCATTTTTTCAGCGAATAAGATGGACTAGTACCTGATTGTTTCCCTGTTGATAAAGGATTATTCTCCGTGTCAGATTCAGATTCATATATGATTAATACAATGGCCAAATAATAAAAACAGAACTATCGCCGAAATAAATTGAAATTTAATATCACTGAAACAAAAACAGAAACATAAATGAATACTTTATGTCGATCGAAAAGTGATTGACCTGATATGTGATCCAATTATAATTCAAGGAAATATGTATCTATACAATGAAAATTTCACAATTACAATTTACAGTGGCAGCTACATGTACGTAAGGTTATCGAAAACGTTTTCTCAATGTTCGAGCCCGGCTGTCCGACTGCAATATTAGCCCGCCATGCCCATCGGTCTCGTTATAGCAGGTCCATCCGATCCATGCTGAAGTTTTCTCTGGGCCCGGCTGGGCAAGGCGGGGTGGTCGGTCCGCGTGGCCGGTTTCGAGGTCTGCTAAGTACGACAATATCGAAATTATTCCTACTCATTTGGACCTGGCTTGCTGAAATCAGAACCAGGAAACTCAGGGTTATCTAATCCTAATGGTGATATAATAGAAAATATTTTCTCTCAGTTCTTGCGTTCAAACGAGGCAGTATAGAAGGTGGCACCACTGTTCTTTTTAATTTCATCCTTCACCTCCGCCTCGTGTCGTTTTTGGACTGACTCATCATGCTCCCTCCGATACGACACCATTCCCAAACGGTGCACCGACAGTTGAGCTCTCGACAGTTGAGCTCCCGACAGTTAAGCTCCCGGCAATTGAGCTCCCGACAGTTGAGCCTTCATTGATGTATCAGGCAATATACAGAATCAACATCTACCCATCTACGTAGATGAAGTTTGAAAATGCGTGTAAACCTGTCACTTATCATGTTGTGAATGATTCCTTGATACTCGCGTCTATGAATCAGACGACTATATCTACAGAAACGATCAAGAATTCACAAATATCTACTATAATGTCTAGCTTAGAATTTGTCGCCTGTTTCGAGGAAACTTTTTGCAGCGTCCATTTCGAAACAATCGATGTTGTGCTCGTCGCTTTTTAAATTCGATGTTAAATGTTTTCTTCGAGATTGAAGCATCAGCTACCTCGAACGAACAACTCATCAGAAGGCTGGCACAGAGCTATTCAAATAGTGTGATCCCTGATCTATTTTCACGATAAAGTTGCGCATAAATTGTTTAGCACTCAGCACGAGAAAACCCATCAATCTACGAATCTATCAAGGATTTGAAAATCAAACAGCACGCGAATTCGATAATGGCTGAACAGTTGCAAGCTGGGGTTGCTAAATTAGAAAAGCGAGCGAAATACGAGCTGTTGGATGAACAATTACAACTACTAGTTTCGTCCTTTCATCTGATACCGAGAGAATTGTACTCTAAAAGAGCGCGAGCTCTGTTCAATTTTTGATATGAATGTTAGCTCGACTAAATAAAGTTATTTTCTTGTGCTTTTTCAAGTGTTCTTTAAATCCGGCTCAACTGTCGGGAGCTCAACTGTCGTGTCACCTTCCCAAACGATCGAATTGTTGTATTTCGTACTTTATTTGCAAAACGTTTTGGAGTCAAAATTTTCTGCTTCTAAACGTAGATACAAATACGTCATCGAAATATTATTAGTTATTTGAACTCAATATTGCAATTCAAAATGATGGATTCTACTATGACGACTTTGCAAATGGCTTCATGTTCGTTTGATCTTCACATTCAAGAAATAATTGGTACTTTGTGTTATGGTGGCACAATTGTTATGTTACCTCCAAACGGTAACATTGATTTGTTACTTCTGACTCATGTAATTGAAAATCAGCAGATCACGTCTGTCTTAGTCGTTCCAACTTTGATGAAGTCCTTAGTGGATTATCTCAATCATGCAGCAAACAATCATCGACCGTCCTTTCGAACATTAAGGATATTATGCACAGCTGGTATGCTAACTTTTCTTTGCATCGGTATTCGAACATGCAATAGGGATTAAAACTACTTCTCTAGAAAAGAAGTTCGTGTTTAGATTTGCGAACATAGCTGCGTGGAACACAAAAATTACATTCTATCCTATCCTAAAACGTTTGCGGTTTTTGTGGTCAGAAATCATCCGTTTTCTTTACTGTTTCAAAACCTTCCACCTTTGACGATACTCAGTGTTCTAAAATTATCTCATTCCCATGAATTTCCTGTTCAGCAGCTTTCATGAATCACGCACTGAAGATGAAAATAAAACAAAAACAGCAAATTACTACAGAAGGTTTTACTTTGATTTTTCTCCAAAATTTACAAATAAATTATTTAATCGAATGTTTGAAAAACACCGATTACTGCAAAATCGATAATTCTCTAGAAAGTGCTTTTGTGAAACCGAGGTGGATTAAGCAGGAAACTAGAATGCAAATATTCACAATCGAGACGATGCTGGAGCTGGGTTAGAATAAGTTGCTTATCAATCGAAACTTTGATTGTCAACTTTTCCTTTCGTTTTAGGACTACTGCATTTACGCTAAGTTAGGACTAACTATTATCCTAGTTACGTTAGTACACTGAAAGAAAAAAAGGCGTCACACGAAACCCTAAAGGGTTCCGATTTTTGCAACGAAATCGAAATCCTTTGAGGTTTCGTAAAAAGTCTTAATTTTTAATAGCTGATAGCGAGCCTTTCGTACTTGGAGTTCTTTACAATTCCCGATTCAACATTGAATGTAAGTTTCGCCGAATGCTGTGCTCCATTGCGGAACACAGTAAAAAAAATCCGTAGAATAATAAACAAAAAAAACGTTTTTGATAGGGTATTAAACAGAAAAAGGTTTCATGAAAGTACAACGGGACACAAACTCTTTTTTTCCGTATATGACGAAGATAATAAACGGTTTTTACGTTTATGATTTCGAAAAAGGGTTTATCAGATATTTCAAAAACGGACAAATGGGTTTGTGTCCCGTTTCACTTTCATAAACCCTATTTTTACAGTGAAGTATTTTTCCACCAGCATTCAAGGCTAAAACCTCCCACTCTCTAAAAAATAACCGGGTCCTGTAATAATCGGTAGAAAAGTAAGAGCGAATCACTATATCCTATAGTGAAACACATGATATCGCTGGAACATGGAAGCAATATTTCGACCACAAACTTTCCCAAGTTTTTTTCCATGATTTGTGCCTCTACTTGCAGAAAGACACACCAACTTACTCGGAACTCACTAGAAAAAATCAGGAAAGTTTGTGGCCAGGAAACTACTTCCATGTTCTAGCGACGTCATGTGTATTCTTACGGAATACCGCAATTTTCAAGCATTTTTTCTGCATGTTCCTTCAGGTTCCGGTGGGCAAAACGAACGACATGGGATGTTTGACCTAAATAGAAAAAGAACATTTCATCCTATTGTAACTTCTGAAATCAAACTCACCATTCTTATTTGTTCATCTAACAACTGATCTAAATAAAAATAAAATATTTCAGCAGGTTGTAAGTTTTAGAATGGAACTCACCATTATTATCTGCTCATCTCACAATTGATCTAACTAGAAATGGAATATTTCATCAAGTAACGGTTAACGTTTCCGTTAATGGTTACCCGGTAGCGGTATCGGAGTGACGGAATCAACGACTCCTCGAATTGTCAGCAAAGTAGGTTTTCACGAAAAGAAACGAAATTCTAAAAGGTTTGAGCGACTTAAGTCGGGCTCAGGGAATCTGAATGTGATACAGGACTTTTTATAATTTTCACTGTTACTTTTCTTTTTTAAAAATCTATCTCTGAATGCAGAAACAGGTTTCGGGAGAAAAAAAATAATTTCAATGAAACACTTCAAATTTTTGTGGAAAAAAATCTTTTTCTCGAAAAATATGAACTGAAAATCGTGAAAATAGGCATTTCACAAATGGATTCCCCAAGTCTGATATACTTTGGACGAACTTTATAGAATTTCATAATTTTACTTTAAACCTTTGTGGGTGCTTATTAGAGGAGTTGTTCAACCTGTTACTCCGTTACCCAGTAACTCGTAGAGGGCCGTTACCGTAAGCACGTAACTGGTAACCGACAGGTTACCAGCTACTTGGAAGCGTACCAACTTGGTAATGATAACTTCGTAACCCTAATTCTACACGAAGCATATTTACAAAACGTTTTGTATACGAAACTCAAAAGGGTTTTTCACCAAACCTCAGCGGTAACGCAAATTTCAAAGGGTTCAGGACGAAACATTTTTATATTTTAAAACTCTATAAAGAATTTTACAAAACCTTTGGTATTGCTAAATCTCTTACAGGTATCGTATGATCCTACGGAAACTTATATAGTATAGTAAAACTTGACGAAACCTCAGAGGTTTCGTGTGACACCTTTTTTTTTCAGTGTAGTTAGCATTAAGTACTAACGTTGCAAGTTAGACGTTAGTACAAAATACCAACTTATACAAGTTAGAGATTACCTAACTATTGACATATTAAGTTAAGCTAGTTGTCCATCTTAAATTAACTAACTTAATTTAGATTAGAACAGTTTCGGCAAAATGTAGTTCTAAATGAAATAACTTGTTTTGTTAAGGGGAACAAGTAAATTCAAGAATAATTAAAAATTTGGTCAGTTATCTTCCTTCTCGTTGTAAATTATATAACATCTATGGACCTGCGGAATGTACTATTGGAGCTTTGATTCACTTGATCAATCCTGAAATTTTGGATTTTGATAAAATTCAGCCAATTCCAGTTGGTCAACCAGTGCAAAATACTCAATGTCTTATTCTCGATAATCAGCTCCAATCAGTTGCGATAGGTGAAATAGGTGAATTGTTCATTACTGGCGGTGGTTTGTTTGCGGGATATTTTGATCATGATGATTGGTCGAATAAAGTACTTTTTGAAATAGATGGAATGAAGTTTTATAAAACAGGTGACATGGTAAAAATGGATGAAAATAATGATATTCATTATGTGGGTCGTTCTGATTTCCAAATCAAATTGCATGGAAAACGAATTGAACTTGGGGAAATTGAGCAAACAATAATGAATTTTTCTAGTTTTAGTTCCAATTGTGCAGTTATGAAGGCTATCGATGAGCACAATTCGTGTGAATACTTGATTGCATACGTTGAATCTTCAGAGTCAGATATTCCAGATAAAATCAAAGAGTATTGCCGTGCTCATCTTCCATCGTATATGGTTCCGTCGGCTTTTATCGTCTTAGAACAATTTCCACATAATCAAAACAGTAAAATCGATCGACATTTGTTGACCATGATAAAACCGGTATTAAGCGAGTATATAGCGCCTTGTAGTCAATTAGAGAAACATTTTGCACAAACGTTTCAGCGCGTATTAAATGTCGAAAGAATAGGTTTGAATGATAATATCTTTTTAATGGGGGCTAATTCAATACTTATCAATCAATTGGCACGACAACTGAAACAAGCTGATAATATAGACTTGTCAATCAGAGCATTCTACGAAAATCCAACATTAGCAATGTTAGCAGAATGCTGCAAAACTTCTTTGACGCAGCAACCGAAGGAGCAAACAATTTTGCTTGGATGGATTGACAGTGATCAATCATCGCGATATGAACCATTTCCTACAACTAAAATCCAAGAAGCTTATCTGTTAGGACGAAGTGGACTTATCGAACTTGGCCATGTTAGTTGTTTTTCATATCAGGAATACGATTGTCCCCCAAACTTTGATATTCAACGTTTTGAAAAAGCATTCAACTATTTGATTGAACGCCATGAAGCTTTGCGTATAATCTTTCCATCGGAAACAGTGCAAAGAGTTCTTAAACAGATACCTTACTATACAATTGATATAGTTTCCTTGGATGATGACAAAACGAAAGAAAAAAAACTCGCTCAAAGACGCATGCAACTATCACATCAGATACGCCCTGCTAATCAATGGCCATTATTCGACATAAAGTTAACTAATTTCTCTGTCGATTCCATGCAGCAGTTTCGTCTACATATTGGATTTGATATTCTTATTTTGGATCTTTGGAGTTTAAACTTGATTTTCTATGAATTAAACCAATTGTATTCGAATTTAAACACAACTTTTCCATCTTTGAATATCTCGTATCGGGATTACCTATTGGCAGAGCACCGAATTAAAGATATGCCAATTTATAAAAAGGATAAACAATACTGGATCGATCGTCTACCTCTCTTTCCATTGGGTCCGGCATTACCTTTGAAATGCTTGCCAACGGAACTGAAAGAACAACGGTTCATTCGTTTTACCAAAATATTAGACAGACCGACATGGAAGAAGTTGAAACAGTATATTAGCGAGTCACAATTATCACCAGCCGGATTTTTGGCATCTGTGTATGCAATAGTGTTGGCTAAGTGGAGTCCAGATAAGCACTTTTCGATCAATCTACCAGTTTTCAACCGTTTACCAATGCATGAACAAGTCAATAAGATAGCCGGCGATTTTACAGCGATCATTCCATTAGAGATCAAATTGAAGCCGTCAACAACTTTTCATAAGTTTTTTCAAGCCGTTCAAACACAGCTTTGGAACGACCTTGAGCATAATTCTTACAATGGGATATCCTTTGTTCGAAAACTGATAAGCACAACAAAAGTAACTTCGATTCCCTTACCCATTGTTTTTACCTGTGGAATAGGTATCGGTGAATGGAATAAAAACAATTTCTCCAACATGACAACCCTTTTGCAAAGCGAGCCGATCTATGCAATAACTCAAACTCCACAAATTTATCTCGATAGTCAAGTGTATGAAAACGACGGGCAGTTATTTATCCATTGGGACCACGTCGATAATTTATTTCACACAGGCACTGTAAATAATATGCAGCAGGCATTCTGTACCTTGCTTCAACAACTAGCATCTTCGAAAGAACTATGGCACAATAAAGTTTTCATCCCATTACCAGACGAGCAGAATCAACGACGAACAGCTTTTCTCGAATCGAAACATAATCCTGCAACGAAAACACAATTACTTCATACCATGGTAATCGAAAACGTTCAACGAACGCCTGATGCATGGGCTATTTTCTCGTCAAATGGAAATCTCACGTACAAACAGCTAATGGATCGAGTTTATCCACTAGCATATCATTTACGACAACAAGGAGCACGACCTAATCAGTTAATAGGAATTCTAATGGAAAAAGGCTGGGAACAAATTCTTGCCTGCCTAGCCATCTTGGTATCGGGTGCTGCGTATTTACCACTGGATATTAATTCTCCACATGATCGTCTTTCTACTTTGATTGAGGATGCAGATGTTCGAATCATTCTTACACAGTCCAATTATCAACTAATGTTTAAAAATTCGATAATTATTTCAGTGGATACATTTACATATGATTCTTATCCAAAGTCATTTTGTATGCAACAACAACTACCAACTGATTTGGCATATGTGATTTATACATCTGGTTCAACTGGAAAACCAAAAGGTGTCATGGTTAGTCATCAAGCAGTTGTCAACACAATTTTAGACATGAACTCTCGATTACAGATTTCACACACGGATAGAATATTTGCATTATCTCATCTAAATTTCGATTTGTCTGTGTATGACATATTTGGAATTTTGGCTGCTGGTGGAACTGTTATCATACCTGATCATCAACATTATAAAAATCCGAAACATTGGTATGAAATGATAATTAAGCATCGAGTGACTATTTGGAACAGTGTTCCAATGTTGATGCAGATGTTAGTTGAATACTTAAAGAAGAGTTACATTGACAATCAATTGCGACATATTTTATTGAGTGGCGATTGGATACCACTCTCTTTGCCGAAATTAATAGAAATAACATTCGGCGAGCAAGTAACAATAACCAGTTTGGGTGGTGCTACAGAAGCATCAATTTGGTCTATCGTCTATCCTATCCCAAAAGAAATACCAAGTAGTTGGAAATCAATTCCATACGGATTGCCACTGAAAAATCAACAATATTACATATATGACACTCATCTAAATGACTGTCCTGAATGGGTAACCGGTGAATTGTACATTGGTGGAGTAGGTCTAGCTGATGGTTATTGGAAAGATCAGGAAAAAACAGAAGCCAGTTTTATTATTCATCCTCGCACACGTGAACGTCTTTATCGAACAGGTGACTATGGACGTTTTGTATCCGATGGATATATTGAGTTCATTGGACGAGTAGATCATCAAGTAAAAATACATGGGTATCGAATTGAACTTGGAGAAATTGAATACTATTTAGAACAACATTTGGATATCCATCAAGCAGTTGTCACTGTTGATAGCAAATCTCAACAACTAGTTGCATATATTATGCCAGAAAAGGATACTTTTAAGACAGATGATCATAATGAATTAGATATTTCAATTATTGATCCAGCGGAACGTACTAATTTTAAACTGGCTAGACATGGAATATTACGTCATGACAAAATGATGAAGAGCTTTTCATTGAACCGACCAGAAAAAACGGAAACATTAATCGATAAATACTACGCACGAAAAAGTTACAGACAATTCACAGATGATATCATTGAAAAATTCGATATTGAATATTTATTGCGAAAACTCTATTATAAAATCAACGAAGATAAAACCTATCCGACATTGTTGAATTTCAATCACCTAAGTCAATTTTTGGCAGTTTTAACACCGATTACTATAGCTGATCAACCGTTACCAAAATATCACTATGCATCAGCTGGAAGTCTTTATTCTGTTCAAGTTTATGTCGAAGTTTGCTCGACAATTGATTGCATTTCTCCAGGAATTTATTATCATAATCCTGACAAGCACAGCCTTGAACTAATTGGAGAATGTATACACAATGGTGATACTGAATTACGCTTGCATCTTGTCGGAAGATCCGCAGCAATTGCTCCTTTATACGGAAAAACACTGGGATATCAATTATGCACATTAGAAACTGGTTACATTATGGGATTGCTACATGACGTTGCATCAGAAATCGGATGGACACTGTCACATATTCCTACTATTAAAATTAGTGAGCATAAGTCAAATCTAAATTTAGGAGGCGATGACACTTATCACGTTTTTTCGATTTCCACTATCGAAGAAAATCATCCTACGATTAATCAAAATGAAAGTAACTATCCAGATTGTTTGGTTTATTTTAAATCATGTGACCATAACAAAGATCAATGGTTTATCTATGAGCAGCAAAATAATATTCTTTCACAGTATTATATAGATTCAGATTCAAAACAAGAAGATCAGCCACTTCTATTTGTCGACCATAATGAAACGAAAGTTATTTTTAACGATTGTCAAAGTGCAATCTTTTTTATTGGTCTCTCAGCTCAACAAATAAGTAGTGGAATGATGGCGCATTTATTGATGGATGCTGGTTCAAGAATTAATATTGGCATGTGTCCAATTGGAAGTCACCTTAGTTTTCCTCTGAATGTAAATAACACACTAGATAAAATTCTAACTCATCATAGTTCGAATAGACAGAATACGGTATTGCACACACTACTCCTTGGAAAAATTAATCAGAAACAGAAATATGAACGTACGGTTTCGACAATAAAATCGATACCGAATTGCACCCAAACATTGAAAAAATACTTGAATAAAAAACTTCCAGCCTATATGGTGCCGGCGCATTTTATCACTATTCAAACGTTTCCATTGAATTCAAATGGTAAAGTCGATCGAAAATTATTACCTGATGTATGTGGGTTAGCATTGAGTGAACAAGACAACTATGCAGTGCCTAACAGCGAATTGGAGAAAATGATAGCTAGTTTATGGCAAGAATTATTAAATAGGGAGCGCATTGGTTTGTATGACAACTTCTTCGAACTTGGTGGAGGCTCATTCCTTCTTATCCAACTCTATGATCGTTATCGGAGAACGTTTGATATTGACACTCGAACTTTTACCCTTGCGCCATTCTTCCAACTGGCAACCATTGCCGAACACGCACGGTTACTTGGAAATATGGAATCAGACACGATGCAGTTACATGCATGGCAAAAGCGCCGTATAAATGGCGGTAATACTTGTATTAATGACATACATTCTAGAGTTTTGAAAGAAACTACGCAGACCAAAACTCCCGGTTTCAGTAATTCCATATTTTAAAATATTGTTCTGATCGGTCCTTTTGACATGGTGTGAAAAATCACTCGATTTCATAAGGATTATTTTAGGGATGTAGCTACTGTTCATGGTGGTTGACACAATTTTTTGAAGTATTCGTTTGGCAGTCAGAGTGCATGTGGTAACATTAAAGACAAAACTAGTAGTGTTAAGTATCAACTCTTATGCGTAAGCTACTTTTAATTGACGTCAGAATAGTCAGTCTTGTTCGTTATATAGCTTATTTCTGACTGGAAAGATAATATAGAGGGAAATTGAATTACTTGGGAGGATATAGTTTACTTCATCCGAAAGACCGTAGATTAACCGAGACTAGCCGACTATTCTTAAAGCTCTTGGACTTTCTCGGTGTTCATAACTCCCCTTTTAACCGTTTAAATCCGAATGTCCCTTCCAAAGGACATTGGTATAATTACCATAAAATCTAATAGAAGAGACTATATGGTAAAAAAACAAAGATATTCTGAATTCGCAGGGCCCCAAATATCGTAGAGCAGATATAAGAAACTAATTTTCACTTGAATTACATACGAAGCCGAAGATCTTTCAAGACTAGTGAATTTTAAAATCACTTTTCTTTCCTAAAGTTTTTTTCATTAAAAAATAGAGCATCTAACTTTCTTTTTTTAAACACATATGCTTAGTTATAGTCACCAGATCCGCGATATAATCATTCCGTGAATTTTATTCCATTCTATCACCGAAGAACACTCTTCTGAAGAAAATCTTCCTACAATAGGATAATTATTGTAGTGAAAATATCAAAAGAAAAGAATATTGATCTGAAAGTTTGCTCATAAATGGCTGATATACTGTCTACACTACTCTAAAAATTTCTGCGACAACGGTTCGTTACTTGGGAAGATAGAGAACGTTAGATAAAGGCCGAATTTTACAAAGCTTTTGCTAAATTTTGCTGATGTGTTCTGAATGCATTATCTCAGCAACAAAGCATTTATTTTCACTGAGAATTTCAGGGTATGCTAAAGGTAATGAAAACTGTTGATGGGCCAAATTTTAGGTCAGAATTCTTTTCCTGCAAGTTTTCTTGAGATGCTGTATTTGTGATAATGAATACCGTTTAGTTTGAGAAGAAGAGCAGAGAAGTTCGTTTTGATCATATTATGAGTATGGAGAGGGTTCACCAGGTCTATGTTTATGATTGTCATCTTTCTCTTATCCAAAAATCCCTCTTCAGCAGTAAAGGGTTAAGATGTTTTGTTACGTCCAGTGAAGTTTAGTCTTTTTATGACGCTCACAATTATTTTCGAAGAAAACGGTGAGCGTAAGTTCTAAGTAGGCAGTTTCCTTTTCTCGTCCCGCCCCTCTCGCATTTCAGACTTGAACAACCATACTTAAATAACGGGCGAGGCAAAAGTTTTACATTTATTTTGTTTTTGATGTAGCACTATAGTGGAATCTCGTAAAGACTTCATCTGCTTTTGTTAGGAAGAGCAAAGTGTCTTGTGCAAAAATATAGAAATAAATATCACTAAAAATGTTTGATAGAGGCTAAGAGAGCTTTAGAACAGAAGGCATTCAAAAACGATTCCGCAACTTTCGTCAGAATTTTTGAATCCAAAAATACTTGTTTCTGCTTTTTCATCATCATCATGCGGTATTTTTGAGAACCAAATATACATAGTTATTTTTTAAAAAGAAGCCCTTCATCTGGTATTAAAACAATTGGTCTAATATGCGAGAGAATAAATAGTAGAGTATGTTATTAATAAATTTTATTCTGTAAAATTATGGTTTCCAATACGAAAAGAAATGTTGGATTGAATATCTCACAGAAAATCAGTGTCCGACTTCACACAATATCGTGCGATAGAGGACTCATCAAGCTTTGATTTTCATACGAAACATATAGTTTCTAGCAATAGCTCTGTCTGAATCAGATCAGATAGGTGCCTTATCTGTTGCAGACGTTGGCTAACATGATACGCCAATTCTTCCTATCTTGTGCT